>BNST01001827.1:0-28673 GCA_019650275.1 Xylocarpus granatum | reverse complement strand
AAGGATTGTCTTTCTTGCATAACAGTCGAGGTTGAGATCAAGGATAGTCTTTCTTCCTTAAATGCTGCTGTTAAGATGAAGGGCAGTCTTTTTTGCTTAACTGCTACGGTTTAGATTAATGGTCGTCTTTCTTGCTTAATCGTTGTGGTTGAGATCAAGGGCAGTATGTCTTGCTTACAAACTGTATTTCACATTAAGGGGTTGTCTTTCTTGCATAACAGAGGCAGTTGAGAGAAAGGACTGTCTTTCTTCCTTAACAGCTACTATTAAGATGAAGGGCAGTATGTCTAGCTTACAACCTGCGGTTCACATTAAGGGTTGTCTTTTTTGCGCGGTTGAGATCAAGGACTATCTTTCTTTCTTAGCAGCTGGGGTTAAGATAAAGGGCATTCTTTTTTGCTTAACTGCTGCGGTTTAGATTAAGGGCTGTCTTTCCTTCATAATTGCTGCGGTTGAGATGAAGGGCGGTATATCTTGCTTACAACCCGCGGTTCACATTAAGGGTTGTCTTTCTTGCATAATCGCTGCGGTTGAGATCAACAGGGTTGAGATCAAGGACAGTCTTTCTTCCTTAACTGCCGTGGTTAAGATGGAGGGCTATCTTTCTTACTTAACTGTTGTGATTTAGGTTAAGGGCTATCTTTCCTTGTTACCACAGCGGTTTAGATCAAGGGCAGTATGTCTAGCTTACAACCCGCGGTTCACATTAAGGCTTGTCTTTCTTGCATAACAATCGCGGTTGAGATCAAGGACTGTCTTTCTTTCTTAACAACTGGGGTTAAGATAAAGGGCAGTCTTTTTTGCTTAACTGCTGTGGTTTAGATAAAGGGCAGTCTTTCGTGCTTAATCGTTGCAGTTGAGATGCAGGGCGGTATATCTTGCTTACAACCCACGGTTCACATTACAGGTTGTCTTTCTTGTATAATTGCTGCGGTTGAGATCAAGAGCGGTTGAGATCAAGGACAGTCTTTCTTCCTTAACTGCCATGGTCAAGATGGAAGGCTGTCTTTCTTACTTAACTGCTGTGATTTAGGTTAAGGGCTATCTTTCCTTGCTACCACAGCGGTTTAGATCAAGGGCAGTATGTCTAGCTTACAACCCGCGGTTCACATTAAGGGTTGTCTTTCTTGCATAACAATCGCGGTTGAGATCAAGGACTGTCTTTCTTTCTTAGCAGCTAGGGTTAAGATAAAGGGCAGTCTTTTTTGCTTAACTGCTGCGGTTTTAATTAAGGGTTGTCTTTCTTGCTTAATACTGCAGTTGAGATGAAGGGCAGTATATCTTGCTTACAACCCACGGTTCACATTAAGGGTTGTCTTTCTTGAATAATCGCTGCGGTTGAGATCAAGGATAGTCTTCCTTCCTTAACTGCCATGGTTAAGATGGAAGGCTATCTTTCTTACTTAACTGCTGTGATTTAGGTTAAGGACTATCTTTCCTTGTTACCACAGCGGTTTAGATCAAGGGCGGTATGTCTAGCTTACAACTTGCTGTTCACATTCAGGATTGTCTTTCTTGTATAACTGTCGCGGTTGAGATCAAGGACTGTCTTTCTTCCTTAAAAGCTGCGGTTAGGATGAAAGGCAGTCTTTCTTGCTTAATTGTTGCGGTTTAGATTCAGGGCTATCTTTCCTGCTTAATCGCTGTGGTTGAGATCAAGGGCAGTATGTCTTGCTTACAATCCGCGGTTCACATTAAGGGTTGTCTTTCTTGTGTAACAGTCACAGTTGAGATCAAGGACTGTCTTTCTACCTTAACAGCTACGGTTAAGATGAAAGGTAGTCTTTCTTGCTTAACTATTGCGGTTCAGATTGAGGGCTGTTTTTCCTGCTTAATCACTGCGGTTGAGATCAAGGGCGGTATGTCTTGCTTACAACCCGCGATTGACATTAAGGGTTGTCTTTCTTGCATAAGAGTCGAGGTTGAGATCAAGGACTGACTTTCTTCCTTAACAGCTGCGGTTAAGGTGAAGGGCAGTCTTTCTTGCTTAACTGCTGCGGTTTAGATTCAGGGCTGTCTATCCTGCTTAATCGCTGCGGTTGAGATTAAGGGCTGTCTTTCATGCTTAATCGCTGCAGTTGAGATCAAGGGCGGTATGTCTTGCTTGCAACCCGCGGTTCACATTAATGGTTATCTTTCATGCATAACAATCGAGGTTGAGATCAAGGACAGTTTTTCTTCCTTAACAGCTAATGTTAAGATGAAGGGCAGTCTTTTTTGGTTAATTGCTGCGGTTTAGATTAATGGTTGTCTTTCTTGCTTAATACGTGCGGTTGAGATCAAGGGCGGTCTTTCTTCCTTAATAGCTGCGGTTAAGATGAAAGGCAGTCTTTCTTGCTTAACTACTGCAGTTCAGATTAAGGGCTGCCTTTCCTTCTTAATCTCTGCAGTTGAGATCAAGGGCGGTATGTCCTGCTTACAACCCGCGTTTCAAATTAAGGGTTGTCGTTCTTGCATAACAATCGAGGTTGAGATCAAGGACAGTCTTTCTTCCTTAACTGTCGTGGTTAAGATGGAAGGCCGTCTTTCTTACTTAACTACTGTGATTTAGGTTAAGGGCAACTTTTCCTTCTTACCACAGCGGTTGAGATCAAGGGCGGTATGCCTAGCTTACAACTCGCGGTTCACATTAAGGGTTGTCTTTCTTGCATGATAGTCACGGTTGGGATCAAGGACTGCCTTTCTTCCTTAATAGCCGCGGTTAAAATGAAAGGTTGTCTTTCTTACTTAGCTTCAGCTGTTTAGATTAAGGGTTGTATTTCCCGCTCAATCGCTGCGGTTGAGATTGAGGGCGGTATGTCTTGCTTACAACCCGCGGTTCACACTAAGGGTTGTCCTTGTTGCATAACAGTCGCAATTGAGATCAAGGGCTGTCTTTCTTCCTTAACAGCTGGAGTTAAGATTAAAGGCAGTCTTTCTTGCTTAACTGCTGCAATTTAGATTAAGGGCTGTCTTCTTATTCACTGCGGTTGATATCAAGGGCGGTATGTCTTGCTTACATCCCGCGAATCACATTAAGGGGTTGTCTTTCTTGCATAACAGTCGCAATTGAGATCAAGTACTGTCTTTCTTCCCTAGTAGCTGCATTTAAGATGAAACACAGTCTTTCTTACTTAGCTGCTACGGTGTAGATTAGGGGCTGTCTTTCCTGCTTAATGGTTGCGGTTGAGATCAAGGGCGGTATGTCTTGCTTACAACCCACGGTTCACATTAAGGGGTTGTCTTCCTTGCATAACAATCGCAATTGAGATCAAGGACTGTCTTTCTTTCTTCACAGCTGGGGTTAAGATGAAGGGCAGTCTTTTTTGCTTAACTGCGGCAGTTTAGATTAAGGGCTGTCTTTCCTGCTTAATCGCTGCGGTTGTGATCAAGGGCGGTATGTCTTGCTTACAAACTGTATTTCACATTAAGGGGTTGTCTTTCTTGCATAACAGATGCAGTTGAGATCAAGGACAGTCTTTCTTCCTTAAATGCTGCTGTTAAGATGAAGGGCAGTCTTTTTTGCTTAATTGCTACGGTTTAGATTAATGGCCGTCTTTCATGCTTAATCGCTGCGGTTGAGATCAAGGGCGGTATGTCTTGCTTACAAACTGTATTTCACATTAAGGGGTTGTCTTTCTTGCATAACAGACGCAGTTGAGATCAAGGACTGTCTTTCTTCCTTAACAGCTGCTATTAAGATGAAGGGCAGTC
Organism: Xylocarpus granatum; assembly: GCA_019650275.1. Classification (NCBI taxonomy): domain Eukaryota; kingdom Viridiplantae; phylum Streptophyta; class Magnoliopsida; order Sapindales; family Meliaceae; genus Xylocarpus; species Xylocarpus granatum. Next base: position 24,980 of record BNST01001827.1, on the reverse strand, counting down.
TTTTTTGCTTAACTGCTATGGTTTAGATTAATGGCTGTCTTTCTATCTTATTCACTGCGGTTGAGATCAAGAGCAGTATGTCTTGTTTACATCCCGCGGTTCACATTAAGGCTTGTCTTTCTTGCATAACAATCGCGGTTGAGATCAAGGACTGTCTTTCTTTCTTAACAACTGGGGTTAAGATAAAGGGCAGTCTTTTTTGCTTAACTGCTGCGGTTTAGATAAAGGGCAGTCTTTCGTGCTTAATCATTGCGGTTGAGATGCAGGGCGGTATATCTTGCTTACAACCCGCGGTTCACATTACGGTTGTCTTTCTTGCATAATCGCTGCGGTTGAGATCAAGAGCGGTTGAGATCAAGGACAGTCTTTCTTCCTTAACTGCCATGGTTAAGATGGAAGGCTATCTTTCTTACTTAACTGCTGTGATTTAGGTTAAGGACTATCTTTCCTTGTTACCACAGCGGTTTAGATCAAGGGCAGTATGTCTAGCTTACAACCCGCGGTTCACATTAAGGGTTGTCTTCCTTGCATAACAGTTGCGGTTGAGATCAAGGACTGTCTTTCTTTCTTAACAGTTGCGGTTACGATGAAGGAAAATTTTCAAAAATAGTCTTATTTTTACCCCTCTTTACATTTATGACCAACCCTAATTCATTCTTACCTAACTAACCACTTTGGACGATTTTGCCCCCAAACCCTAAAACACAAGCCCTAAAAACAGACGACACTCATTTTCTTTTTTTCTCATTTCGTTCTCATTTCCTTTGTAGAGCGTAAAATTTCTGACTAAATTTTATCATCTCTAACAGTCAAGAATACAACAACAACGAGAAGAAAGGTTAGTCTGACTTACATTGGATCTAATTTCTCCGTGTGTGTTTACAAGTAATTGATAAATTTTGACATGAATGGTAGTTATTAAACCACTAAATTAAACTTGCTGTGGTAGTTCATTTCTTCGTTCTTGATAAAATGTTGACACAATGCTAGACAAGTAGGCGTGTAGATAGGGAAAATTGTAGGAAATAGGTCGATTTTGGTGTTTTGGGTGAGGAAATGCAAAAAACGGAGGAGGAAGAAGATGGGCGGTGATCGGTTTCTGGGCTCGTGATTTCCACGCGCCCAGAGAGTAGAAGAGAGGAGTCTCTGGGCTCGTGGAAATCACGCACCCAGAGAGGGTCGTATCTGGCGCCTAGGGGAAGAGAGAAGGCTCTGGCGCGTGGGACCACGAGCCCAAGGAAAAAGAGTGTGTCTGGGCGCGTGGATTGATGTCTGGGCACGTCCACGTGCCCAGGGAAAAGAGGGGACCCTGGGCGCGTGGAATCCTTGCGCCATTTTGCCCTGGGTTCACGCGGACCCAAGGCCATTTTAATATATTATTAATATAATAATATATTGTTTTTATTTATATTATTTTATATTACCTATGCATTAAAATATATTATATTATATTATTGATATAATAATAATATTATTATTATTTATTGTTTATTAAATTTAATAAATAATAATATTAAATTTAAATTTATTATTTATTTTGATATTTTAATAATTTTTTTATTATTTATTTATATATTTCATAAATTATTTCGATATTTTATTATGTGTTTTTATAATTTATTTTAAATCTATGCAGGTGGAAATGGCAACTCAACATCGCTTAAAGATTCCAATAGATGAGCACTTTCACGCAGAGACGTGTTGTCTAGCGAGATTTGCGGTGCTAGATCAAATACGAGGTAAATTAAGTGAGACACAATTAAGTATGTTTAGACAAACTTGTTTAGGCCATTTGTTAGACATAGATAGTTTACATCATTCACCTATTTTAATTCATTATATGATGTTGTATGAGATAGACATAGATGGTCCAGTTTTCACGAGTTGAGTTTGGGTTGATAACCGGACTTAGATGTGGGCATTTTCCTAATTTACATTTGGAGGATAGTTCTCGTCTTAGGGATATGATCTTTGGGGATAGAGATGTCATCACCCATAGACAATCTAGATTTAGTATTTGATGTATTAGATTTTTCATCTCTTTCGGATGTAGATGTTGTTAGATTATCCCTTTTTTACTTAGTTGAGAGGTTTTATTTGGGAGGGACGATAGATCACATGCCAATTTATGGGTATTAGACATTTTAGAGGATTTAGAGGAGTTTAATAGATACCCATGCGGGATCTGCCGCCCATCTATATGTCATGCAGTCTTTGCGCCGATCCATTGCCATCCAGCACGGTAAATACAGGAGCACTGCCGCATGATTGGCAGCTAGTGGACGGCAATTTAAGGGCAAATATAACATCAGTGGGATGGCGATTGCATTTCAGGTATTGATTACAAATTAAATGTAATTGTTTAGGGTGTTTTTGGTTTTCTAATGCTATAACTTATGCCATGCAGGTGTGGATTTGCGAGAGTATTCCTCGCCTGCAGCATAGGTTTGCTTCTATCGTACGTGATGGCGTCCTGCGCATCATCCGCTGGAAGAACGTGAAGCAGAGTTTGACCATTGCGATGTTGCAACGATATTTGTTTGCATCGGAGACGCTTCAGGTAGTTCCTTCCCTATAGCCTGCCTCATGTGGTTGAATTGATGGAGATTATTCAACCACAAGGTGCGTACGGGGGTAACATCTTAACGACATCGAGTTATGTGCAGGTATGCTTTACAGTTGTGTTGACGTTTTGATAATAAGTGTTAAGATGAAGGGCAGTCTTTTTTGGTTAATTGCTGCGGTTTAGATTAATGGTTGTCTTTCTTGCTTAATTACTGCGGTTGAGATCAAGGGCGGTCTTTCTTCCTTAATAGCTGCGGTTAAGATGAAAGGCAGTCTTTCTTGCTTAACTACTGCAGTTCAGATTAAGGGCTGCCTTTCCTTCTTAATCTCTGCAGTTGAGATCAAGGGCGGTATGTCCTGCTTACAACCCGCGTTTCAAATTAAGGGTTGTCGTTCTTGCATAACAATCGAGGTTGAGATCAAGGACAGTCTTTCTTCCTTAACTGTCGTGGTTAAGATGGAAGGCCGTCTTTCTTACTTAACTACTGTGATTTAGGTTAAGGGCAACTTTTCCTTCTTACCACAGCGGTTGAGATCAAGGGCGGTATGCCTAGCTTACAACTCGCGGTTCACATTAAGGGTTGTCTTTCTTGCATGATAGTCACGGTTGGGATCAAGGACTGCCTTTCTTCCTTAATACCCGCGGTTAAAATGAAAGGTTGTCTTTCTTACTTAGCTTCAGCTGTTTAGATTAAGGGTTGTATTTCCTACTCAATCACTGCGGTTGAGATTAAGGGCGGTATGTCTTGCTTACAACCCGCGGTTCACACTAAGGGTTGTCCTTTCTTGCATAACAGTCGCAATTGAGATCAAGGGCTGTCTTTCTTCCTTAACAGCTGCAGTTAATATTAAAGGCAGTCTTTCTTGCTTAACTGCTGTGGTTTAGATTAAGGGCTGTCTTTCTTGCTTATTCACTGTGGTTGAGATCAAGGGCGGTATGTCTTGCTTACATCCCGCGGTTCACATTAAGGGGTTGTCTTTCTTGCATAACAGTTGCAATTGAGATCAACTAATGTCTTCCTTCCCTAGTAGCTGCGTTTAAGATGAAACGCAATCTTTCTTACTTAGCTGTTGCGGTTTAGATTAGGGGCTGTCTTTCCTGCTTAATGGCTGCGGTTGAGATCAATGGCGGTATGTCTTGCTTAAAACCCATGGTTCACATTAAGGGATTGTCTTCCTTGCATAACAGTCGCAATTGAGATCAAGGACTGTCTTTCTTTCTTAACTGCTGGGGTTAAGATGAAGGGCAGTCTTTTTTGCCTAACTGCTGCAGTTTAGATTAAAGGATGTCTGATATGCCTCAAGGATGTTAATGGTGAATCAAGATCTAATGGGTATATTTTTTTTTGGGTTTTTGTGGATGGAAAAAGGTGTTGGTATATAGTATAGTTGTTAGGTGGATGAAAATTCGTAATTGGAGTAAGTTACTAGGTCTGTAGGGGTGTTTTAAGAAAGCTAAAGGGTTATGTACGAATTTTGAAGTGGGAATGTGATAGGGGATAGCCTATGAAAAGTTTGAAAAGAGAAAACTAGTTAATCAAGTTTGATAAGATTAAATCGCCACAAACAAGATTACTAGGTTGATTCGCCACACTCTAAGATAGAAAAGAAGGAAGAGTGATAAGAATCGATAGATAATTCGCCACTAAACAAGGAATTTGTTTAGATAAGAATTTGGATGCAACGAAGCAAAATTCTGCTTATTCCTCAAAACTGTTTAATTACAAGCACTAATGTCGTATTTATAGTAATGACAGCCTTTCCATGTCTAACTTATACTAAAACGCCTAATTCATCTATGATAAGGATTCCTAAGTAAATAAGGACTACTAAGTCATCTAGATTTCTATGAAGATAAGCCTAATATATCGGGTTCCTAATCCTACTTAAAATCTTACATGTAAAACCCTACTTGATCTCAAACTCCTTGCCTAGTGATATTTTCTGTTGTTGCTGAGAATTCTTCTTGGCATGGATATCCTTTGTTAATGAGGATTAATCTTTCTTGGATGGCAGTAACTTCATTTCCATGATTGAGCACATCATCCTCCCCTTGTTGAATTGGATTTGCCCTCAAATCCTTCTCCTCGGTGTCTTTGAAATCATCTTCTAAGTAAGGAGAAAGGTCCCTGACATTGAATGTAGTAGAAATATTATAATCTCCTAGCAATTCAATCTTATAAGCATTATCATTCACCTTGTCAACAACTCTAAAAGGACCATCAGCCCTTGGCATTAGTTTTGATTTTCTTTGTGTTGGAAACCTTTCCTTGCGTAAGTGAATCCAAACTAAATCTCCTGGTGCAAATTGAATTCTTGTTCTCCTTTTATTTGCTAACCGTGCGTACTCTTCATTTTTCTTTTCATTTGTCTCTTCACACTCTCATGTAGAGATTTGACAAACTCAACCTTTTTGTTTCCATCAAAGCAAATTCTTTCTTCAATAGGCAGTGGCAACAAATCAAGAGGAGTTATAGGATTGAATCCATAAACTATCTCAAACGGAGAACGCTTCATTCCACTGTGCACGCTTCTATTGTAAGCAAACTCAACATATGATAAACATTCATCCCAATTCTTCAAATTCTTGTTGACAATAGTACGAAGTAAAGAAGAAAAGGTTCGATTTACCACTTCGGTTTGTCCATCGGTTTGAGGATGACATGTTGTGCTAAAGAGTAGTTTTGTTCCAAGTCTTTTCCATAAAGTCTTCCAAAAGTAACTTAAGAATTTGACATCACGGTCTGAAACAATACTTTTGAGAATCCCATGTAATCGAACAATCTCTTTGAAAAATAAATCAGCAATATGTTGAGCATCATTTGTCTTGTGGCACGGAATAAAATGAGACATCTTGGAAAACCGATCAACAACGACCATAACTGAATCCTTTCCCCTTTGCGTTCTAGGCAAACCAAGAATAAAATCCATGCTTAAATCTTCCCACGGTTGGTCTGGTACAGGCAATGGCATGTATAACCCTTGTGACATCTCCTTACTCTTAGCTTTCTTACATATCACACATCTTTGTATGACTCTTTTAATATCTTTGATCATGGTTGGCCAATAAAAGTGTTCCTTGAGTGCTTCTAATGTCTTCTTTTCTCCAAAATGACCAGCTAAACCTCCACCATGAGTTTCCCTCACTAAGTGCTCACGAATTGAACAATTTGGGATGCATAATCTACCTTGCTTGAACAGATAGTCATCATGTCGATAAAATCCTTGCATGGCTCCTTTCTTGCACTCCTCATATATTGATGCAAACTTTGGGTCATTTTTATACTAATCTACAAGCATCTTAAAACCCATTAGTTTAACATTTAACATGGAAATTAACGAGTACCTCTGAGATAGTGCATCAGCCACAATGTTCACATTTCCTTTATCAATCAGCTCAGAAACTTGTTTTTGCAACTCTTTAGTCTCTTTTGGATTGCTTCTATAGGCTGGTCGATTTGGTAGAGTTGCCCCTGGTATGAGATCTATTTGGTGCTCAATTCCTCTATTTGGTGGTAACCCTTTCGGTATGTCTTCTGGAAATACATCAGCAAATTCCTTTAAAATTGCTTTCACTTGAGTCGGCAGAGTAACATCTCTATTTTGAGTTGCTTCTTTGACTACCAGAATAAAGATTGACTCTTTATCAAACAAAGCTTGCTTTACTACTCCTTTGTTGACAAACAAACTTTCTTTCTTTTTCTTCTCAAATTCAATTTTATCCTTCTGAATCTGTTGTGGATTAAGAGGCGCTAACACAATCTTTCTGCCATCCTTAACAAAGGAATATGTATTCTTATAACCATCATGAAAAGCTCTCCTATCATACTGCCAAGGTCTTCCTAGTAAAAGATGACTTGCATCCATAGGGACGACATCACACAACACTTCATCTTTGTATCTACCAATTGAAAAAGGCACCAAAACTTGCTGAGTAACCTTCACATCACCATTATTATTTAGCCACTGTAATCTATAAGGTTGTGGATGTTTTATAGTAGTTAAATTTAGTTTTTCTATTAAGGTAGTGGAAGCCACATTTGTACAACTACCTCCATCAATTATAACTCCACACACCTTATCAATTGCACACCTTGTATGGAAGATATTCTCACGCTGCTCATCTTCCGTTTTTGCTTGTGTAGTCATGGTGCGGCGAACTACAAGCATTTCTCCAATTTTAGCATGTTCTTCTTTTTCCTCGCCATCTTCCACTCCCTTTTCTTCTGTAACCTCGTCTTCACTCTCTAATTCTCCTTGGGAGTCCGTAAGCACCATTACTCTCCTATTTGGACATTCAGAAGCGATATGCCCATGTCCAAGGCATTTAAAGCATTTAATGTCTCGGCTCCGTTTTAGAGAAATGATTTCTGTCACCTTCTCTTTTCCTTTATCAATAGCTACTACCGACTTGCTAGGACCACTTTTTTCTACTGACTTTGCTATCTTCTTTGAAAAAGAAGTCGAATAAGTAGATGATGAATTAATATTTTTGGTAGAACCTAATCTATACACTCCCCTTCATTAGTTGTCTCTCCACCTTGATAGCAAGTTTAATCACATCTTGCAAAGAAACATATGGTTGCAATTTTGCCCTACTTGCAATTTCATACTTTAACCCACCAAGGAACCTTGCAATCGTTAGTTCTTCTGGTTCTTGCAAGTTACATCTCATCATAAGCATCTCATACTCTTTGACATAATCTTCCACACACATGCCCCCTTGCCTTAAACTTTAAAGCTTAAAGTATAGTTCTTGTTTGTAATATTCTGGCAAAAATCTTCTCTCCATTAATCTCTTCATGACTCTCCAACTTGTCACCTCACCTAAACCTTCTCTTCTTCGCCTAGTTTTCTCGTTTTCCCACCATAAATTGGCATAATCATTGAATTCAAGAGCTGCCAACTTGCACTTCCTTGGTTCAGAATAATCATAGTACTCAAATACTTTCTCTACTTTTTGCACCCATTCTAAGTACTCCTCGGGTGAACTTGTTCCTCGAAATGCCAGAATCTTTAGCTTAACATCAATTCCATTATCCCTTATATTTCTTCTCTGCCATCGTCTCTCCCCAACTTCATCATCTATTTCTGGCTCATCAAGCTCATCCTCTTCATAATACTCAGGCCCTCTAGTTGCTCGCTGCCCTTGTCGTTCATGTCTTCTGGGTTGTGGCTGAATGGTATTCCTTTCTACGGCTTGAATTAAACGGTCAATTTGCTCCCTCATCTCTGCTTGCTGGTGTTCAAGTGCTAGGATCTTAGCTTGATCCAAACTCAATCCTCTTGGAACATGAGGAGTTTCTTCTTCTCCAGACATAATTCGTCCTGAAATTTTCAAGTGAATGAATTTCTTGATTCAAAGAGGCTCTGATACCAAACTGATATGCCTCAAGGATCTTAATGGTGAATCAAGATCTAATGGGTATATTTTTTTTGGGTTTTTTGTGGATGGAAAAAGGTGTTGGTATATAGTATAGTTGTTGGGTGGATGAAAATTCGTAATTGGAGTAAGTTACTAGGTCTGTAGGGGTGTTTTAAGAAAGCTAAAGGGTTATGTACGAATTTTGAAGTGGGAATGTGATAGGGATAGCCTATGAAAAGTTTAATAAGAGAAAACTAGTTAATCAAGTTTGATAAGATCAAATCGCCACAAACAAGATTACTAGGTTGATTCGCCACACTCTAAGATAGAAAGAAGGAAGAGTGATAAGAATCGATAGATAATTCGCCACTAAACAAGGAATTTGTTTAGATAAGAATTTGGATGCAACGAAGCAAAATTCCGCTTATTCCTCAAAACTGTTTAATTACAAGCACTAATGCCGTATTTATAGTAATGACAGCCTTTCCATGTCTAACTTATACTAAAACGCCTAATTCATCTATGATAAGGATTCCTAAGTAAATAAGGACTACTAAGTCATCTAGATTTCTATGAAGATAAGCCTAATATATCGGGTTCCTAATCCTACTTAAAATCTTACATGTAAAACCCTACTTGATCTCAAACTCCTTGCCTAGTGATATTTTCTGCTGCTGCTGGAATTCTTCTTGGCATGGATATCCTTTGTTAATGAGGATTAATCTTTCTTGGATGGCAGTAACTTCATTTCCATGATTGAGCACATCACTGTCTTTCCTGCTTAATCGCTGCGGTTGTGATCAAGGGCGGTATGTCTTGCTTACAACCCGCTGTTGACATGAAGGGTTGTCTTTCTTACATAACAATCGAGGTTGAGATCAAGGACAGTCTTTCTTCCTTAAATGCTGCTGTTAAGATGAAGGGCAGTCTTTTTTGCTTAACTGCTACGGTTTAGATTAATGGCCGTCTTTCTTGCTTAATCGCTGCAGTTGAGATCAAGGGCGGTATGTCTTGCTTACAAACTGTATTTCACATTAAGGGGTTGTCTTTCTTGCATAACAGACGCAGTTGAGATCAAGCACAGTCTTTTTTGCTTAACTGCTATGGTTTAGATTAATGGCTGTCTTTCTATCTTATTCACTGCGGTTGAGATCAAGGGCGGTATGCCTTATTTACATCCCGCGGTTCACATTAACGGATTGTCTTTCTTGCATAACAGTCCCAATTGAGATCAAGTACTGTCTTTCTTCCTTAGTAGCTGCGTTTAAGAGGAAAGGCAGTCTTTCTTACTTAGCTGCTGCGGTGTAGATTAGGGGCTGTCTTTCCTACTTAATGGCTGCGGTTGAGATCAAGGGCGGTATGTCTTGCTTACAACCCAGGGTTCACATTAAGGGGTTGTCTTTCTTGCATAACAGACGCAATTGACATCAAGGACTGTCTTTCTTTCTTAACAGCTGGGGTTAAGATGAAGGGCAGTCTTTTTTGCTTAACTGCTGCGGTTTAGATTAATGGCTGTCTTTCCTGGTTAATCGCTGCGGTTGAGATGAAGGGCGGTATATCTTGCTTACAACCCGCGGTTCACATTACGGGTTGTCTTTCCTGCATAATCGCTTCGGTACAGATCAGGAGCGGTTGAGATCAAGGACAGTCTTTCTTCCTTAACTGTCGTGGTTAAGTTGGAAGGCTGTCCTTCTTACTTAACTGCTGTGATTTAGGTTAAGGGCTTTCTTTCCTTGTTACCACAGCGGTTTAGATCAAGGGCAGTATGTCTAGCTTACAACCCGCGGTTCACATTAACGGTTGTCTTTCTTGCACAACAGTCGCGGTTGAGATCAAGGACCGTCTTTCTTTCTTAGTAACTGGGGTTAAGATGAAGGGCAGTCTTTTTTGCTTAACTGCTGCGGTTTAGATTAAGGGTTGTCTTTCCTACTTAATTGCTGCGATTGAGATGAAGGGCGGTATATTTTTCTTATAACCCGCGGTTCACATTACGGGTTGTCTTTCTTGCATAATCGCTGCGGTACAGATCAGGAGTGAGATCAAGGACAGTCTTTCTTCCTTAACTGCCGTGGTTAAGATGTAAGGTTGTCTTTCGTAGTTAACTGCTGTGATTTAGGTTAAGGGCTATCTTTCCTTGTTACCACAACGGTTTAGATCAAGGGCAGTCTTTCTTGCTTAATTATTGCTCTTAAGATCAAGGGTACTCTTTCTTGCTTAACAGCCTCGGGGCAAATGAACAGTCGTCTTTCTTGCTTAATAGCTGCGATTAAGATTAACAGATGTCTTTCTTACTTCACCACCATGGTTAAGATCAGGGGTCGTCTTCATTATTTTACAGTCGCGGTTAGATCAAGGGTCGTCTTTCTTGCTTATGATCAAGCATTGTCTTTTTTGCTTAAAAGCCACGGTAGAAATCAAAAGTTATCTTTCTCGCGTAGCAGTTGTGGTTGAGATCAAGGGCAGTATTTGTTGCTTACAACCTGCAATTCACATTAGAGGTCGTCTTTCTTACATAACTGCTGCAGTCTATATGAAGATCTATCTTCCCTGCTTAATGGCCACGATTGAGATACAGGGCTGTCTTTCTTGCTTAATCGCTGCGGTTGAGATCAAGGGCAGTATTTCTTGTTTACAACCCGCGGTTCACATTAAGGTTGTATTTCTTGCAAAATAGTCACGGTTGAGATCATGACTTTCTTTCTTACTTAACCGCCACGGTTAAAATCAGGGGTCGTCTTTATTATTTTGCAATCGGGTTTAGATCAAAGGTCGTCTTTCTTACCTGATAGCTTGGGGCAGATGAAAAGTTGTCTTTCTTGCTTAATAACTGCGGTTAAGATTAAGAGATGTTATTTTTACTTAACCGCCGCGGTTGAAATCAAGGCCCTCTTTAATGTTTTACAATCTCGTTGACATCAACCATTGTCTTTTTTGCTTAATAGCGACGGTTGAGATTAATAGTTATCTTTCTCGCTAAACAACTGCAGTTGAGATGAAGAAATGTGCTTCTGCTTAGCGGTTTAAGAGCTGTCTCTCTTGCTTAACAGCCACGGTTGAGATTGAGGGATGTCTTTCTTGCTTAATCACTGCGGTTGAGATCAAGGATGGTATTTGCTGCTTACAACCCATGGTTTACATTAAGTGTTGTCTTTCTTGCATAACAATCACAGTTGAGATCAAAGACTGTCTCTCTTCCTTAACAGTCGCGGTTAAGATGAAAGGCTGTCTTTCTTGTTTAACTGCAATGGTTAAGGTTAAGGGTTGTCTTCCTTACTTAACAGCCTCGGGGCAGACGAACAGTTGTCTTTCATGCCTAACAGCCACGGTTAAGATTAATAGATGTCTTTCCTGCTTAAACGCTGCAGTAAGATCAGCGATCCTCTTTATTATTTTACAGTCGCGTTGAGATCATGGGTCATCTTTCTTTCTAAGGATCAACCAGTGTATTTTTTACTTAAAAGCCACGGTTAAGAATAAAAGTTATCTTTCTAGTTAACAGCCGCGGTAGAGATTAAGGGCAGTCTTTCTTGCGTAATCGCTGTGGTTGAGAACAAAGCGGCATTTTCTTGCTTACAACCTGCAGTTCACATTAAGAGTTGTCTTTATTCAATAATAGTCACAATAGAGATCAAGGACTATTTTCTTACTTAATAGCCGCAGTTAAGATGAAAAGTTATCTTTCTTACTTAACTCTTGCAGTTAAGATCAAGGGTTGTTTTTCTTGCTTAACAGCCTCGGGGTTTATGATTAGTTGTCTTTATTGCTTAATAGCCGCTATTAAGGTATCTTTCTTACTTAACTGCCGCGGTTGACATCAGGGGTCCTTTTTGTTATTTTACTGTCACATTGAGATCAAGTGTCGTTTTTCTAGCTTAAGATCCAAGTATTGTCTTGTCTGCTTAAAATCGATGGTTGAGATTAAAAGTTATCTTTCTAACTGAACAGCTGGTGTTGAGATGAAGAGATGTCCTTCCTGCTTAGCGCCTGTGGTTGAGATTAAAAGCTGTCTTTCTTGTTTAATAGCTACGGTTGAGATTCAGGGTCGTCTTTCTTGCTTAATCGCTATGGTTGAGATCAAGGGCAGTATTTCTTGCTTACAACCTGTAATTCACATTAAAGGTTGTCTTTCTTACATAACAGTTGCGTCCTATATGAAGATCTGTCTTCCCTGCTTAATGGCCACGATTGAGATACAGGCCTGTCTTCCTTGCTTAATTGCTGCGGTTGAGATCAAGGGCGGTATTTCTTGTTTACAACCCGCGGTTCACATTAAGGGTTGTCTTTCTTGCAAAATAGTCGCGGTTGAAATCATGACTTTCTTTCTTACTTAACCGCCGTGGTTAAAATCAGGGGCCGTCTTTATTATTTTGCAATCGGGTTTAGATCAAGGGTCGTCTTTCTTACTTAACAGCCTTGGGACAGATGAACAGTTGTCTTTCATGCCTAATAGCCACGGTTAAGATTTATAGATGTCTTTCCTACTTAAACGTCGCAGTAAGATCAGCGGTCCTCTTTATTATTTTACAGTGGCGTTGAGATCATGGGTCATCTTTCTTTCTTCGGATCAAGCATTGTCTTTTTTACTTAAAAGCCACGGTTGAGAATAAAAGTTATCTTTCTGGTTAACAGCTGCGGTAGAGATTAAGGGCAGTCTTTCTTGCTTAATCGCTGTGGTTGAGAACAAAGCGGCATTTTTTGCTTACAACCCGCAGTTCACATTGAGGGTTGTCCTTATTCAATAACAGTCACAGATCAAGGACTATCTTTCTTACTTAACAGCCGCGGTTAAGATAAAAAGCTGTCTTTCTTGCTTAACTGCTATGGTTAAGGTCAAGGGTTGTTTTTCCTTCTTAACAACCTCGGGGCTGACGATTAGTTATCTTTCTTGCTTAATAGCCACTGTTAAGATTAATAGGTGTCTCTTTTACTTAATTGTCGCGGTTGACATCAGGGGTCCTTTTTATTATTTTACTGTCACGTTGAGATCAAGGGTCGTTTTTCTAGCTCAAGATGTCTTTTTTGCTTAAAAACGATGGTTGAGATTAAAAGTTATCTTTCTAGCTTAAAAGCTGGTGTTGAGATGAAGAGATGTCCTTCCTGCTTAGCGGCTGTGGTTGAGATTAAAAGCTGTCTTTCTTGTTTAATAGCTACGGTTGAGATTCAGGGCTGTCTTTCCTGCTTAATTGCTATGGTTGAGATCAAGGGCAGTATTTCTTGCTTACAACCTGCAATTCACATTAAAGATTGTCTTCCTTACATAACAGCTGCAGTCTATATGAAGATCTGTCTTCCCTGCTTAATGGCCACGATTGAGATACATGGCTGTCTTTCTTGCTTAATCTCTGCGGTTGAGATTAAGGGTTGTATTTCTTGTTTACAACCTGCAGTTCACATTAAGGGTTGTCTTTCTTGCAAAATAGTCGCGGTTGAGATCATGACTTTCTTTCTTACTTAACCGCCGTGGTTAAAATCAGGGACCGTCTTTATTATTTTGCAATCGGGTTTAGATCAAGGGTCATCTTTCTTACTTAACAGCTTGGGACAGATGAACAGTGGTCTTTCTTACTTAATAGTTGGGGTTAAGATTAAGAGATGTCATTTTTAGTTAACCACCGCGGTTGAGATCGGGGGCCCTCTTTAATGTTTTACAATCGCATTGACATCAAGTATTGTCTTTTTTGCTTAATAGCGACGGTTGAGATTAATAGTTATCTTTCTCGTTATACAACTGCAGTTGAGATGAAGAAATGTCCTTCTGCTTAGCGTCTGTGCTTGAGTTTAAGAGCTGTCTTTCTTTCTTAACAGCCACGGTTGAGATTATGGGATGTCTTTCTTGCTTAATCACTGTAGTTGAGATCAAGGGTGGTATTTCTTGCTTACAACCCATGGTTTAAATTAAGTGTTGTCTTTCTTGCATAACAGTCACAGTTGAGATCAAGGACTGTCTCTCTTCCTTAACAGCCGCGGTTAAGATGAAAGGTTGTCTTTCTTGCTTAACTGCTATGGTTAAGGTCAAGGGTTGTCTTTCTTACTTAACAGCCTCTGGGCAGACGAACAATTATCTTTCATGCCTAATAACCATGGTTAAGATTAATAGATGTCTTTCCTACTTAAACACCGCAGTAAGATCAGCGGTCCTCTTTATTATTTTACAGTCGCGTTAAGATCATGGGTCATCTTTCTTTCTTAGGATTAAGCATTGTCTTTTTTACTTAAAAGCCACGGTTGAGAATAAAAGTTATCTTTCTAGTTAACAGCCGCGGTAGAGATTAAGGGCAGTCTTTCTTGCTTAATAGCTGTGGTTGAGAACAACGCCGCATTTCCTGCTTACAACCCGCAGTTCACATTAAGGGTTGTCTTTATTCAATAACAGTCACAGTAGAGATCAAGGACTATATTTCTTACTTAACAGCCGCAGTTAAGATGAAGAGCTGTCTTTCTTGCTTAACTGCTACGGTTAAGATCAAGGGTTGTTTTTCTTACTTAATAGCCTCGGGGCAGATGATTACTTGTCTTTCTTGCTTAATAGCCGCTCTTAAGATTAATAGGTGTCTTTCTTGCTTAACTGCCCCGGTTGACATCAGGGGTCCTTTTTATTAGTTTACTGTCACGTTGAGATCAAGGGTCATTTTTCTAGCTTAAGATCAAGTGTTGTCTTTTTTACTTAAAAGCGATGGTTGAGATTAAAAGTTATCTTTCTAGCTTAACAGCTGCTGTTGAGATGAAGAGATGTCCTTCCTGCTTAGCGGCTGTGGTTGAGATTAAAAGCTGTCTTTCTTATTTAATAGCTACAGTTGAGATTCAGGGCTGTCTTTCTTGCTTAATTGCTATGGTTGAGATCAAGGGCAGTATTTCTTGCTTACAACCCGCAATTCACATTAAGGGTTGTCTTTCTTGCATAACAGTTGTGGTCTATACGAAGAGTTGTCTTCCCTACTTAATAGTCACCGTTGAGATACAGGGCTGTCTTTCTTACTTAATACTGCGGTGGAGATCAAGGGCGGTATTTCTTGTTTACAACCCGTGGTTCACATTAAGGGTTGTCTTTCTTGCAAAACAGTCGCGGTTGAGATCAAGAGCCATCTTTCTTGGTTAACAGCTAGTGTTGAGATTAAGAGTTGTCTTTTTCAACCAAGGCAAGTTATGAAATGTTTATGAATTATTTTGCCTTTCTAACATATTTGTTTGTTAGGAAATTTGTATAAAAAAGAGTCTAGAGACAAGAAAGCATGAGGGACTCAAGTATTAAGCATTCGAGCGGCAAGTTAAGCTTATATTATGTGATCACCACTACCCCTAGATCGCAAAAAATTTGGGGCAAAAATTTGATTGCCAATAGTGACAGTATGGAAGGTGTTAGCATAATAATAAGAGAGAGGATAAATGAATGACACAAATGAAAAGTTGGAGTGATGGACAAAATAGAGGAAAGAAATGAAATGTCATCATTGGTTTTGAAAGAAAAAGTGCAAGAGAATGAATGAATCAGATAAACAAGAATTAATGAACGAAATTTATTGAAAAAATACGTGTAAATTTTGTGCAATAATAATAATAGTAATGATAATTAAATTCAAATAACAATAAGGCTTAACTCTATTTTTATTTTTTTATTTACATATTTATGAAAATACAATTAAGCCTTCTTTTATTATTTGAATTTTATTATTTTTATTTTTCTTATTTATGTCAAGGTAGAGTATTTAGAAATGGTAGCAATGCAAGTTTGAAATGGATATCTTTAAATATGTATCCATATTTGCTAAGAAAATTTAAAACTAAATATGCACTAAACTAGTGACGAGTTTGATATTTCATTACTAAATTCGTTTAAACAGATTTTTAACAATTACTAAATTTGTATAGATATAAGCAAATTTTTAGAAGGTATATTTTTATATATTTTCAAACTATACTTATACTGTTATTAAATATCAAATTCAAATTTATAAAATGACTAATTAAAACTATATGTTTTAGTATTAATTCAAAATAAAATACATTATTTACATAAAATATCAAATATATTTAATATAAAATAAAATTGATCACAATTTTTATAGAAAATAAATAATTTTTACATGAATTTATGTATAAAATATTATAAATCTAAAATAAAAATTTACAAATTCATAAATTCAAAATAATCATTTACAAATTCATGAGTTTAAAAGTAAAGGATAGTAAAAATGTGTTGAATTTAATATCACAAATAAAATAACAAGCTTCATACTTTCTATATATCACACTAAAAGTAATAACAGAGTTTAATATTTTCTGTATACAGCACCAAAAGTGCAGTGATATTTTTATTATTGAGTTTTTGGTTGAGGTTAGAAGTGTCTCATGGGCCAAGTCAAGTTGGGTTGGCTTGCGAAAAATGAGCCCATGAGGGCTTGCATGAGAAGAGAAAAAAGGAGGCTTGGCACGGCTCTTGAGTTCGCCTACGAGTTTGATGAGCCTCCCATTAAATTTTTAAATAAAAATATAAAAATTAATACATTTTTATTTTATTTATTTATAAAATATAAATTAATAATATTATATATCATTAAAATATTAAAAATAGGCCCTGAATAGACTAAGACCTGTGACGAGCCTTAATTCTTTGCGTTGACCTAGGCCCATTATGCTTCTAGCCTAGCTCAGCCCATTTGACACATTTAGTTGAGTTATTACTAGTGTACAATTGAGTTATTTGAGATATATATATATATATATATAGACAGACACACACATACTAATCATATAATTATATATATTCAATTAATTAGCTTTTTTATTAATATTTTTTGATGATAAATTTAAGAGCATAAGAAGATAGTAAAATCAAAAGGATCAGAAGAATTATTGAATTTTGAGAATATAAGAAAAATGAAATACTTATGAAATATTACAAATAAAGTATTAAAATTCCAACCATTGAATCTTGGAAGTTTAGCAAGGCCCTCACTAATATCAATTAAATATAAAATTAATATTTTATTTTATTGCAGATGCTCATTGTGAATATTTGTGGATATCGATTTATATTATTATCCTTTCCAAACCCATTACAAGTTTTCAATTTGTTTCCCTAAACATATCTCAAATTTGCTAAGAGGCATACTAGATATGTCTCAAAACCAATAAGTACTAGCGAATTTGTAAGTAAAATTGTCATTCTTACAACACATTGTAATATATTGTAATGCATACATACACATGAATTTTTTCCATAAAGTTTTCTTCATTATTCCAATTTTAACTGATTCATTCAATCATTTTCTCACACTTTCTCCTTTAAAACATTTTCTTTCTCTAAATGAGTAATGATGTTCAATCTCATTCTCCCCTTTCTCCCACCTATTCTAATACCTCTTTCCTGGCAGTCATCGTCCTTTGCCCCTCTTCCTATTATGCTAACACCTCCCACACTTTCTCCGGCTCTAAATGAGGGTTAAAAGGAGTTAACATCTCTTGATTGAGATAGGGAAATTGTAGGGGGTGTTGGCACCTACATTCTAACTGTGCTTTGGATGAACCGTATAAGATATTATAGAGAAAATTGTGAAATCTATCAACTCTAAGCAACCTCCACTTCTCATTTTAAAAACACTGTTAAGCCAGATTTCCTTCATTATCCCAATTTGAACTGAGTCATTCAATCAATCTCCCACGCTTTTTCCCTTAAAATACTTTCACTTTCAAAACAAACCATGACGTTCATTCTCCTTCTCTCCTTTTGCACCTTTGTCATCACAGTTCTTCCCAGCTAGTTACTTACCTTTCCTCTTCTTCCTACTACTAACTCCCTCAATACTTGCTTTCGCTCTTCCCTAGTCACTTGCCCTTCCTTTTCCTCCTACTATGTTAAAACCCTATACACTTGTCCCCACTGTCTTAGTCAAGAGATGTCAATCCTTTTAACCCACCATCACCCTAACAGTACTCTGGATGAAAACATGCAATAAATTAAAGAGGAAAATGTGAAATATTACAACTCTAAGCAACCTACGCTCTCTGCCATTTTTGTGTTGATAGTATAAAAATAGAAATTTATCTTATACGCTTCTGCTGTTGGTCTTTTATTGATGTGTAAACTTTTGGAAAAGAAGTGTCTCTTTTCAAAGTAACTGATGACACTTAAGGTCGAGGATATTTACAACGAGAAAAGCATAATGGAAGCCAGTGGAGATTCCATCGAATGGCAAATATGAATTCTATGAGTTGAGAGTGATAAACTATTACCAGAGTTAACAAAAAATTTAAGAGTGACGAGTCTAGTAGTGGGAGTCTTGTTGAGTAAGAACAAAAGCAAAATAAAAATATGGACACTAATCCCACCACAGATGGCGGACAAATTCAATACATAAACAATAGTTTAATGTTATAATTTATCGCTGATACATTTTCATTGTTAGTAACTTATTTATATTTCACTTAGAAGAATTTACATAGTCTAATTCAAGAACTTGGCTCTTATTAGCAAGTTTGAGCGCTAGGAGAAGAAGTGCAAACAATTGAGAGTATCTCTTGCCAAAATAATTGTGATGGGACTTGATATCGGGATATTTACATCAGGTTGAACATAATGAATGATGGTCAGATTCCATCGTAGGGTTCACGCGTATTATGCGAACTCAAAGCTATAAGATGTTGTCACTATGTTGATAAGTAGTTCAGAAGTGACGGGGCTAGTATTGGGAGTTTTCATTACATAAGAAGAAAAACAAAACCTTAGTGTGTCACTAACCCCACTCCAGATAGCGGATGAGTTTTATACCATGTAATAGCTTAATATTATAATCTATCTTGGTTACATTTTTTACGGGTATCAACTCTTATTTTATCCTAATAGGATCGACATACCGACATTTGAAATTTTCACTTTTGCCAACGATTGTGAAATTTGGGATAACAGTCTTTTGATAGGCTCCTTCTGATGGCACTTGATGGTCGAGATACTTACATCAGGGTGTGTATAACGAAAGACAACGGAGATCCTATGGCAACATTCACAAGTATTTTGCAAATTAAGAGTAACGCGGTGTTATGAGAGTTGATAAACAATTAAGTTGTGATAGGGCTATGGTGGGAGTACCGTTTGGTCACAATAAAAGCAAAACAGTAGCACGTGCTCCATGCCCACCACATATAGCGAATGAATTTTGTGCATAAATAATAAAAGATGATAAGGAGTGTAAAACAAATGAGAACATCTCTTGCCAAAATAATTTTGACAGAACTTGATGTTGGGTTAATTACATTAACGATAAGATTTCATTGCAGAGTTCATATGTATTTTATGAACTGGAAGTGATAGGTGTTACTAGAGTTTATTAAGCATTTAGGAGTGACGGGGGTAATGGTGGGGGTTCTATTGGTACGAAGAAAAGTAAAATAGAGGAAAATTTTTGAAAATGACTTTATTTTTATCCCTCTTTATATTTATGACCAACCCTAATTCATTCTTACCAAACTAATCACTTTGGATGATTTTGCCCCCAAACCCTAAAACATAATTTCATTTCTGCCTTCAAAATAACCAAAAGGTAAAAATAAACATCTTCCCATTTTCTTCCCATTTCATCACTCATATTCTTCTCATCTTGTCACCGTTGCTTTGCCAATCAATTGCGAGTTTCGTCTTCCATAACATAAAGAATAGAACAAGTACCAAAAAAAAAGGTTAATATAAATATATTGTATAGAATTTTTCTTTATTTGTGTGTTTAGAAGTCATAGAAATATTTTTGTAAATAGACAAAAATAAGTTTTTGATGTAGTAGTTTATTTCTTCATTGTTGTTTTTGAAAATGTTGACACAATAGTAAAGATAGAGAAGTAAGAGTGTAGATATTGTAAAATATAGTAAATAGGGTCATTTCGATGTGTTTGGCTGAGAAAATGCAAAAGACAAAGGAGGAAAGACGCCGGGTGAATTCGGTAGGCGGCCGAATAGTGGCGTGTGAGGTTTAATTTCCGCACTGGGCACCCAGGGACCCAGGGCAGAAATTGCCCTGGGTTTGGCCGATTTGGCCCTGGGTCGGCGCGGGACCTAGGGACATTTGGCCTTGGGTCCACGCGGGGACCCAGGGCTAAATTTAGGGCCGAGTCCCCAGAGACCTAGGCCAGGGCGCAAATTTTGCCAGGTCTCCGAGGACCCAAGGTTATAATTTTTTAGTCATTATATTAGAAAATCTATTCATTCAATTTATAATTATAATAATTATAAAGGTTATAAATATAATATTAATTACTAATTTGTCTATTAATTTTCAGGTATATAGCTGAAATCACACCTGTTGGTGTTCGGCATGGAGGATCATGGGTTATGTTATCTGACGGTTCAGAAAAATACCGTGGTGGAAAGATCCGTCTTATATCCGTACGAAAAGATATTAAGTACCATGAATTATTGACCGTAATATACGAGCGTACTAGAATTAATCCAACAGAATTTAACATTCAACTGAAAACTGGTTTCAAAGATGCAGAGACGGGATCTTGGATATATGTTGATATCGATGACGATGATACTGTATTCGCTTTTATGCATAGTATTAGGCCGGAATGGTGTAAAGATCTTCTATACTTTATCTCTCTGCAAAGCAAGTTGTTCCCAATGAGCCCAGGGTTCCTGAAAGTAACGTGCTAGCTTTTGATGCAGAGGTTTCTACACAACCAGTTGTATCTTCTTGGGATAGTAACCAGTTCGACTATGGTCAATATTATACAAATCCTATAGATCTTTCACCAATACAGCGTGGAGCTTCAGTTAGCCATGGAGAATATGCGTTTTTCCCAATAAATGAAGAGCATGCACACGATTTCTTTAGGCTCCACCATTTGTGCAAGGTGAAGGTGTTGACATGGCTAATGAAATGCCACCTCATACGTGGAGGAATGATTACAAAGCTGGCGACACTTACCCAGGTGCGAACTTCAGTCAACAAGCTAGTGAAAGTGGCACATCTATGAGGATTGGTGGTGACATGGCTGGTCCTTCAAGTCTTCCACATAGTGGTCGTCGTGTGCTGCTTATTCCACCATCATTTTCTTTAAGCGAGGATGCAATGTCCGTGTCTACACATAACATGATAGATGTTGGACAACTTTTCAATTCAAAGAAGGAGTTACGAGATGCATTGAGTGTATTGGCATTAAGGAATAATTTTTAGTTTCGAGTTGCAAAGTCAACGACAGATCGATTTAAGATTAGATGTGTTGTTGATAGATGCAAATGGCGAATGCGAGCAACAAATACAGATAAGGAAGGTGGATATTGGTGTGTTAAGCGGTTTGAAACCGAGCATACTTGTAGAAGCGACCAACTAAATCCAAGCCACCGCTAAGCCACCAGTCGATTTATTGGTGAATTTATTATGGACAAATTCCAGGACCCTAGCAGGATTTATACTCCAAACAACATTCGTGATGACATACATCGAGAGTTTGGAATCCGGGTATCTTACTGCAAGGTGTGGCTAACAAAAGAAGAAGCACTCAAATTAGAATGCAGGCACCCAACTGAATCATTCAACTTGTTGTCACAATTTTGTTATGTACTCGAAAAGAAGAATCTAGGTACGATAACACATATAGAAGTTGATGATGATGCAAACTTCCTGTACTTTTTCATGGCACCTGGAGTTTGTTTAAGCGGTTTTCATGCGGCAATTTGTCCTGTGATTGCTATTGATGGAACATTCCTAAAGGGTACATATCGAGGCACCATGTTTGTTGCAGCTGCTCTTGATGGAAATGATCAAATCTATCCTGTCGCATTCGAAGTTGGGGACTCAAAAACGATGCTTTGTGGGAATGGTTTTTAACGATCTTGTGTTTGTCTCTGATCGCCATGACAGCATTATTAAAGGTGTAAGAACAGTCTTCCCTGAAGCATACCACGAGTTTTGTGCATATCATATTGAAGGGAATCTGAAAACAAAGTTCAAATTCAAAGACCGCAAAAAAGATGTTTTTCTTATGTTAGGGTAAACAACTATTCATCAGAAATAGTGCTAGGTTGTAGGATTAAATGAGTGAAAAAGATTAAAAAAAAACCCTCTCCTCTCTCTCCTCCAGAATAGCTTCCAATAACCCCTCTGTGCGTCCCTGCACTTTTGCGGTTATTCTGCGGCTCTTCTGATTCCCATACCTCGCCCCCTAAATTGGTATCAGAGCAAAAAACTTAAAATCTAAAATTGTTGTTTAGAATTCTTTTTATTTTGTTATAAGACTTAAAGGATTGGAAGCCGAAGTACTAGGCAGGCTCGGCAGAAGCTCGGAAGCATGGTAAGACCTAGGTGTACGCTTAAGTCCAGAGAGTCTAATAACTTAAGAAGGAAGAACTAAGAACAACAGTTTAAGAGAAAAATATTTACTAGAAACTCTTTTTATTTTGTTAAAAGACTTAAAGGATTGGAAGCCGAAGTACTAGGCATGCTCGGCAGAAGCTCGGAAGCAAGGTAACACCTAGGTGTACGTTGAAAATCCAGAAGTCTAATAACTTTAGAAGAAAGAGTAATAGTAAAAAAGATCTAAGTATAAGTATTAAGCCTTTATGATTATGCAAATCATCCTGAAAACTTGATTTAGCTTAAAAAAAACTCTTAAA
The DNA here is from genome assembly GCA_019650275.1 of Xylocarpus granatum. Classification (NCBI taxonomy): domain Eukaryota; kingdom Viridiplantae; phylum Streptophyta; class Magnoliopsida; order Sapindales; family Meliaceae; genus Xylocarpus; species Xylocarpus granatum. Next base: position 2,448 of record BNST01001827.1, on the reverse strand, counting down.
GAGGTAAGCTAAAGTACTAGGCAGAAGCTTGGAGGCTGATAAGACCTAGGTGTAGGCGAAAACTTGCGGAGTCTATTAACCTAATATCATGATCAATAAGGAAGAAGAGGTACTGAAAACGAAATAGTAAGTCCAGCAATAGGTTTTAGTAAAAATATGAATAATTTAGGATCTGTAGCAGGGGTGCCATATAAAACCATAATTAGACAGAATAATACTATAATTTCTTTATTATTAGAAATTAATAAAAAATTGATAGCTTTAGAATATAGTTTAGAAAAATTACCAAATAGAAACCAAGATCCTTTATTTGTAAAAACTGTAGAAAATATTAATGAGAACAAGTGGAATGATGCTTTCATGCCCTATTCTTTACAAAGGCTTTTTGAAATGGGCTTTTTAGCTAGAATAGTGGTTACTAATCCTTTACAGATAAAAAGGTTTGTTGAACCACTCTCTTGGAGGATGGCACATATCATGTATGAATATCGTTCTGCCTTCATTAAACAACTGAAGGGTTTATATACAACCTAAAAGCTAACTCATGGTTAGAATAACCATGGTTACTTTCTAAAAAGAAAACTCTAGTTACAAAAAGTAACCTAACTCATGGTTAACTAAAACCATGGTTTACAAAAAGAAACTATAGTTAACAAAAGTAAACTAACTCATGGTTAGATAGAACCATGGTTGGTAAAAAGAAACTAAGGTTACATAAAAGTAAAGTAAGAAGACAAAAATTAAAAGAATCTGTCGGCAGTTTGTCAGGTGACTTGTCGGAGCATCTTTCTTGGCAGTCTGTCTTTTATTCTTCATTGGGGTCCAAAAAAGTATCATCATCAGAGGAAAAAATGAGCTCAGGAAGAATGTGATGATCTCCAAAGCTCTTGATCTTTAGATGAGCTCTGATATTGAGAAAATGATCTTCCATACTTGGACTTTCATGGATCTGGCCCAAAAAAGGAACATAAATGTTGAAATGATTTAACTTGGTGAACACCTTCATTCTGCTATCTTCCATATGCATCACATATTGATGGGTCCACGTCTTCATTTTTTAGGCTGATAAAAATAAATTCCTGAAGTGGCTGATATTTTCTTCTGTGGAGGAAATAGTTTCTTCAGCCAAAACTCTACTCCATTGGGAATTTCTTTTTATGTTAAAAGGTTTTGAGAAAGGATATGCATCAATCATTATCTCCATTTTTGCTTCCTCAGGGTATCCTGTATTATAGCTGGCTGGAATAGAGGATATTTGAAGATTCAAAAATCCTTCTTTTCCTACTTGATTTCTTTCAAAATATTCATACAGGATATGTGCCATCCTCCAAGAGAGTGGTTCAACAAACCTTTTTACCTGTAAAGGATTAGTAACCACTATTCTGGCTAAAAAACCCATTTCAAAAAGCCTTTGTAAAGAATAGGGCATGAAAGCATCATTCCACTTGTCTAAATGGGTTGTGGCTTTGAAAAGGATTAGGCCATTGCTACATATACAGGCTCCTGGAATATCATGATCTTTAGTTTTATAATAAAAACTTATGAGACCCATTCCCGCTGGAGCTTGCCCATTAGTAGCAATATTTCTAAGGAAGTCCTGGGCTCTTATTAATTCTTCTCTTTTTTCTTTTAGAACCCAACTAAGAACCTTCTTTTCAGCTGGAGTGTTGAAGATAGGTTCTAATAATTTCTTTTGTGCAAACCTTTCCGTATTTTCCTGCTGCCAAATAATAATTTCCTTCTTCATTTCTCTCTCACTTTCTTTTCTCTCTTTGAGCTCTTTCTGTATTTTTTCAATTTTTTGTTTCAGCTCTCTTACTTCCTCATTTTTTCCACTCACTTCTTTTTGTAAGAATTTTATTTTTTCTTTTAAAGTGGAAACTGTTTGAGAATTCATAGAGGTGGCCAAAGAAGTTCTAATGTATTGTTCTTCTTGATTTTTTAAATCAAGATAACAACATAGGGCATGAAGCATGTCTGGTTTCAATCTTGGGTTAAAATGCCACAGATTATCAACAAGACATTTTTGCTCTGGTTTTAATGGTGTTTTGGCCATGAAAGAGAGATTTGTTCCAGTGGGGAACTCTTTCAAAGTGTAGGGTCCAAAGAAAAAGGAATTTGGGCTTTGTGGGTTTTGTGAAGTACCTGCCATTACCGCAAAAATAATAATAAAGAATGGGTTAGTGCTACAAATCCTTTTCTACAATGTCTATATTTCTAATATGCATGAACAGTTATGTTGGTGGGCTTAGTGGGCTCCTGACTTACGTCGGTATCCACAACAAAATTGAATTTTGTACGTCGGCCACCATGTATGTATGCATATTATCTTTCTACATTGTTACTTTCTATATGAAATTACATTTCTACTTTACATTGAGATTACAAGGCTAGCAATTTCAATTGTTCCTCAAAATTAATTTGATTATCTATTTCTTCATTATTATC
>BNST01001824.1:0-20403 GCA_019650275.1 Xylocarpus granatum | reverse complement strand
TTAGGTATTTGGGTATTTTGGATTATTGTTTAGTTTTAGGATTGGACTTAATTATGATGTTTGGAGATTGATAATGGGGTGTGTGACAACGAGGAAACCTTGTCATGGGATTTTGTAGCATGAAAATCGGTAAAATGGCTAGAATTTTTATGTTAAAACAAATTTTTAGGGGTTTTGTTTATATTAAGTTGAATTGTAAATTAAGATGCATTTTGAGACTTAATTTTAAAGCTTACTGGTTGTATTTGAGGCTTATTTAAATTTGGTTTTAAACACTACTAATTTGGATTGAATTTGGTATTGATAGGGAATAAAACATATTTTTGCAAATTTTGATTTCTTTATAGTTTTCATGGTTTTACTAAAAATAAAAGCACTTTTGAGCAAATTCTTTAGAGAAAAAATTGTAGTATTCTTCAAAAGCTTTCAAATGAGTACTTATATGACTAATTTAGAGTTTAATTGTTATGTTAAAAATACATATATCTTATTTGTTTACTGTGCAAATCCTAGAATCGGTGTCGTGGCTTTGAATTCGAAGTTGTAGCGCTGAAGCTTCAGCTTATGAAATTTTCATGCCATAGCACATTTATTGTACATCCTCGCAACAATGAGCAATCTATCCCTCAATTTTGTAAGTCGCTTTCGAACCCTCAAATGACTACCAAATTGAATAATTCAAAAACAATTGGAATACTTAAAATGTCTAATTTATTTTTTTATCCGCCAATCATAATCATTTGGACATATATGTAATTCTTGAATTTATTTTAAAGTTATCTTATTGATATAATTACTAATTTGCCCTTAGTTTAATGATAAATTTTTCTAAAACAATTTTGAAATTTACTAACATTTTTATTCATGTCGTTGTCTAAAGTAAAAAAAAATTATAATTTTTTTAAAAATAAAATCAAGAAATTAAATAAATAATACATAAAATACACTCGATAAATGCTTCTATATGCATGATATGTTATAAACATGCTAGGGATGGAAGTATAATGTATTTAAGTAGTTTCGAGAAATTTTTGCATGAATTATACATTATCTAAATTAGGTATTTGGGTATTTTGGATTATTGCTTAGTTTTAGGATTGGACTTAATTATGATGTTTGGAGATTGATAATGGGGTGTGTGACAACGAGGAAACCTTGTCATGGGATTTTGTAGCATGAAAATCGGTAAAATGGCTAGATATTTTTATGTTAAAACAAATTTTAGGGGTTTTGTTTATATTAAGTTGAATTGTAAATTAAGATGCATTTTGAGACTTAATTTTAAGCTTACGGTTGTATTTGAGGCTTATTTAAAATTTTGGTTTTAAACACTACTAATTTGGATTGAATTTGGTATTGATAGGGAATAAAACATATTTTTGCAAATTTTGATTTCTTTATAGTTTTCATGGTTTTACTAAAAATAAAAGCACTTTTGAGCAAATTCTTTAGAGAAAAAATTGTAGTATTCTTCAAAAGCTTTCAAATGAGTACTTATATGACTAATTTAGAGTTTAATTGTTATGTTAAAAATACATATATCTTATTTGTTTACTGTGCAAATCCTAGAATCGGTGTCGTGGCTTTGAATTCGAAGTTGTAGCGCTGAAGCTTCAGCTTATGAAATTTTGATGCCATAGCACATTTATTGTACATCCTCGCAACAATGAGCAATCTATCCCTCAATTTTGTAAGTCGCTTTCGAACCCTCAAATGACTACCAAATTGAATAATTCAAAAACAATTGGAATACTTAAAATGTCTAATTTATTTTTTTATCCACCAATCATAATCATTTGGACATATATGTAATTCTTGAATTTATTTTAAAGTTATCTTATTGATATAATTACTAATTTGCCCTTTAGTTTAATGATAAATTTTTCTAAAACAATTTTGAAATTTACTAACATTTTTATTACTGTCACTGTGTAAAGTAAAAAAAAATTTATAATTTTTTAAAAATAAAATCAAGAAATTAAATAAATAATACATAAAATACACTCGATAAATGTTTCTATATGCATGATATGTTATAAACATGCTAGGGATGGAAGTATAATGTATTTAAGTAGTTTCGAGAAATTTTTGCATGAATTATACATTATCTAAATTAGGTATTTGGGTATTTTGGATTATTGTTTAGTTTTAGGATTGGACTTAATTATGATGTGTGGAGATTGATAATGGGTGTGTGACAACGAGGAAACCTTGTCATGGGATTTTGTAGCATGAAAATCGGTAAAATGGCAAGAATTTTTTATGTTAAAACAAATTTTTATGGGTTTTGTTTATATTAAGTTGAATTGTAAATTAAGATGCATTTTGAGACTTAATTTTAAAGCTTACGGTTGTATTTGAGGCTTATTTAAAATTTGGTTTTAAACACTATTAATTTGGATTGAATTTGGTATTGATAGGGAATAAAACATACTTTTGCAAATTTTGATTTCTTTATAGTTTTCATGGTTTTACTAAAAATAAAAGCACTTTTGAGCAAATTCTTTAGAGAAAAAATTGTAGTATTCTTCAAAAGCTTTCAAATGAGTACTTATATGACTAATTTAGAGTTTAATTATTATGTTAAAAATACGTATATCTTAGGTATTTGGGGATTTTGAATTATTGCTTAGTTTTAGGATTGGACTTAATTATGATGTTTGGAGATTGATAATGGGGTGTAGACAACGAGGAAACCATGTCATGGGATTTTGTAGCATGAAAATCAGTAAAATGGCTAGATATTTTATGTTAAAACAAATTTATAGGAGTTTTGTTTATATTAAGTTGAATTGTAAATTAAGATGCATTTTGAGACTTAAGTTTAAGCTTACGAGTTGTATTTGAGGCTTATTTAAAAATTTTTTTTTAAACACTACTAATTTGGATTGAATTTGGTATTGATAGGGAATAAAACATATTTTTACAAATTTTAATTTCTTTATAATTTTCATGATTCTGCTAAAAATAAAAGCACTTTTGAGCAAATTTATTAGTGAAAAAATAGTAGTATTCTTCGAAAAGCTTTCAAATGAGTACTTATATGACTAATTTAGAGTTTAATTGTTATGTTAAAAATACATATATCTTATTTGTTTACTGTGCAAATCCTAGAATTGGTGCCGTGGCTTTGAATTCGAAGTTGTAGCGCTGAAGCTTCAGCTTATGAAATTTTGATGCCATAGCACATTTATTGTACATCCTCGCAAAAATGAGGATTGGACTTAATTATGATGTTTGGAGATTGATAATGGGGTGTTTGACAACGAGGAAACCTTGTCACGGAATTTTATAGCATGAAAATCGGTAAAATGGGGGGAATTTTTTATGCAAAACAAATTTTTAGGGGTTTTTTTTTATATTAAGTTGAATTGTAAATTAAGATGCATTTTGAGGCTTAGGTTCAAGCTTACGAGTTGTATTTAAGGCTTATTTAAATGGTTTTAAACACTATTAATTTGCATTGAATTTGGTATTGATAGGGAATAAAACATATTTTCGCAAATTTTGATTTGTTTATAGTTTTCATGGTTTTACTAAAAATAAAATCACTTTTGAGCAAATTCTTTAGAGAAAAAATTGTAGTATTCTTCAAAAACTTTCAAATGAGTACTTATATGACTAATTTAGAGTTTAGTTATTATGTTAAAAATACGTATATCTTAGGTATTTGGGGATTTTGAATTATTGCTTAGTTTTAGGATTGGACTTAATTATGATGTTTGGAGATTGATAATGGGGTGTGTGACAACGAGGAAACCTTGTCATGGGATTTTGTAGCATGAAAATCGGTAAAATGGCTAGATATTTTTATGTTAAAACAAATTTTATAGGGGTTTTGTTTATATTAAGTTGAATTGTAAATTAAGATGCATTTTGAGACTTAATTTTAAGCTTACGAGTTGTATTTGAGGCTTATTTAAAATTTTTGTTTTTAAACACTACTAATTTGGATTGAATTTGGTATTGATAGGGAATAAAACATATTTTTGCAAATTTTGATTTCTTTATAGTTTTCATGGTTTTACTAAAAATAAAAGCACTTTTGAGCAAATTCTTTAGAGAAAAAATTGTAGTATTCTTCAAAAGCTTTCAAATGAGTACTTATATGACTAATTTAGAGTTTAATTGTTATGTTAAAAATACATATATCTTATTTGTTTACTGTGCAAATCCTAGAATCGATGTCGTGGCTTTGAATTCGAAGTTGTAGCGCTGAAGCTTCAGCTTATGAAATTTTCATGCCATAGCACATTTATTGTACATCCTCGCAACAATGAGCAATCTATCCCTCAATTTTGTAAGTCGCTTTCGAACCCTCAAATGACTACCAAATTGAATAATTCAAAAACAATTGGAATACTTAAAAAGTCTAATTTATTTTTTTATCCGCCAATCATAATCATTTGGACATATATGTAATTCTTGAATTTATTTTAAAGTTATCTTATTGATATAATTACTAATTTGCCTTTAGTTTAATGATAAATTTTTCTAAAACAATTTTGAAATTTATAACATTTTTATTCATGTTGTTGTCTAAAGTAAAAAAAATAATATAATTTTTTTAAAAATAAAATCAAGAAATTAAATAAATAATACATAAAATACACTCGATAAATGCTTCTATATGCATGATATGTTATAAACATGCTAGGGATGGAAGTATAATGTATTTAAGTAGTTTCGAGAAATTTTTGCATGAATTATACATTATCTAAATTAGGTATTTGGGGTATTTTGAATTATTGCTTAGTTTTAGGATTGGACTTAATTATGATGTTTGGAGATTGATAATGGGGTGTGTGACAACGAGGAAACCTTGTCATGGGATTTTGTAGCATGAAAATCAGTAAAATGGCTAGATATTTTTATGTTAAAACAAATTTATAGGGGTTTTGTTTATATTAAGTTGAATTGTAAATTAAGATGCATTTTGAGACTTAATTTTAAGCTTACGAGTTGTATTTGAGGCTTATTTAAAATTTTTGTTTTTAAACACTACTAATTTGGATTGAATTTGGTATTGATAGGGAATAAAACATATTTTTGCAAATTTTGATTTCTTTATAGTTTTCATGATTTTACTAAAAATAAAAGCACTTTTGAGCAAATTCTTTAGAGAAAAAATAGTAGTATTCTTCAAAAGCTTTCAAATGAGTACTTATATGACTAATTTAGAGTTTAATTGTTATGTTAAAAATACATATATCTTATTTGTTTACTGTGCAAATCCTAGAATCGGTGTCGTGGCTTTGAATTCGAAGTTGTAGCGCTGAAGCTTCAGCTTATGAAATTTTCATGCCATAGCACATTTATTGTACAACTCGCAACAATGAGCAATCTATCCCTCAATTTTGTAAGTCGCTTTCGAACCCTCAAATGACTACCAAATTGAATAATTCAAAAACAATTGGAATACTTAAAAAGTCTAATTTATTTTTTTATCCGCCAATCATAATCATTTGGACATATATGTAATTCTTGAATTTATTTTAAAGTTTATCTTATTGATATAATTACTAATTTGCCCTTAGTTTAATGATAAATTTTTCTAAAACAATTTTGAAATTTATAACATTTTTATTCATGTCGTTGTCTAAAGTAAAAAAAAATAATAATTTTTTTAAAAATAAAATCAAGAAATTAAATAAATAATACATAAAATACACTCGATAAATGCTTCTATATGCATGATATGTTATAAACATGCTAGGGATGGAAGTATAATGTATTTAAGTAGTTTCGAGAAATTTTGGCATGAATTATACATTATCTAAATTAGGTATTTGGGTATTTTGGATTATTGCTTAGTTTTAGGATTGGACTTAATTATGATGTTTGGAGATTGATAATGGGGTGTGTGACAACGAGGAAACCATGTCATGGGATTTTGTAGCATGAAAATCAGTAAAATGGCTAGATATTTTTATGTTAAAACAAATTTATAGGGGTTTTTGTTTATATTAAGTTGAATTGTAAATTAAGATGCATTTTGAGACTTAATTTTAAGCTTACGAGTTGTATTTGAGGCTTATTTAAAATTTGGTTTTAAACACTATTAATTTGGATTGAATTTGGTATTGATAGGGAATAAAACATATTTTTGCAAATTTTGATTTCTTTATAGTTTTCATGGTTTTACTAAAAATAAAAGCACTTTTGAGCAAATTCTTTAGAGAAAAAATTGTAGTATTCTTCAAAAGCTTTCAAATGAGTACTTATATGACTAATTTAGAGTTTAATTATTATGTTAAAAATACGTATATCTTAGGTATTTGGGGATTTTGAATTATTGCTTAGTTTTAGGATTGGACTTAATTATGATGTTTGGAGATTGATAATGGGGTGTGACAACGAGGAAACCATGTCATGGGATTTTGTAGCATGAAAATCAGTAAAATGGCTAGATATTTTATGTTAAAACAAATTTATAGGAGTTTTGTTTATATTAAGTTGAATTGTAAATTAAGATGGATTTTGAGACTTAAGTTTAAGCTTACGAGTTGTATTTGAGGGCTTATTTAAAAAAATTTTTTAAACACTACTAATTTGGATTGAATTCGGTATTGATAGGGAATAAAACATATTTTTACAAATTTTAATTTCTTTATAATTTTCATGATTCTGCTAAAAATAAAAGCACTTTTGAGCAAATTTATTAGTGAAAAAATAGTAGTATTCTTCGAAAGCTTTCAAATGAGTACTTGTATGACTAATTTAGAGTTTAATTATTATGTTAAAAATACATATATCTTATTTGTTTACCGCGCAAATTCTAGAATTGGTGCCGCGGCTTTGAATTCGAAGTTGTAGTGCTGAAGCTTCAGCTTATGAAATTTTGATGCCATAGCACATTTATTGTACATCCTCGCAAAAATGAGGATTGGACTTAATTATGATGTTTGGAGATTGATAATGGGGTGTGTGACAACGAGGAAACCTTGTCATGGGATTTTGTAGCATGAAAATCGGTAAAATGGCAAGAATTTTTTATGTTAAAACAAATTTTTAGGGGTTTTTGTTTATATTAAGTTGAATTGTAAATTAAGATGCATTTTGAGACTTAATTTTAAGCTTACGAGTTGTATTTGAGGCTTATTTAAAATTTGGTTTTAAACACTATTAATTTGGATTGAATTTGGTATTGATAGGGAATAAAACATATTTTTGCAAATTTTGATTTCTTTATAGTTTTCATGGTTTTACTAAAAATAAAAGCACTTTTGAGCAAATTCTTTAGAGAAAAAATTGTAGTATTCTTCAAAAGCTTTCAAATGAGTACTTATATGACTAATTTAGAGTTTAATTGTTATGTTAAAAATACATATATCTTATTTGTTTACTGTGCAAATCCTAGAATCGGTGTCGTGGCTTTGAATTCGAAGTTGTAGCGCTGAAGCTTCAGCTTATGAAATTTTGATGCCATAGCACATTTATTGTACATCCTCGCAACAATGAGCAATCTATCCCTCAATTTTGTAAGTCGCTTTCGAACCCTCAAATGACTACCAAATTGAATAATTCAAAAACAATTGGAATACTTAAAAAGTCTAATTTATTTTTTTATCCACCAATCATAATCATTTGGACATATATGTAATTCTTGAATTTATTTTAAAGTTATCTTATTGATATAATTACTAATTTGCCCTTTAGTTTAATGATAAATTTTTCTAAAACAATTTTGAAATTTACAAACATTTTTATTCATGTCGTTGTCTAAAGTAAAAAAAATAATATATTTTTTTAAAAATAAAATCAAGAAATTAAATAAATAATACATAAAATACACTCGATAAATGCTTCTATATGCATGATATGTTATAAACATGCTAGGGATGGAAGTATAATGTATTTAAGTAGTTTCTAGAAATTTTTGCATGAATTATACATTATCTAAATTAGGTATTTGGGGTATTTTGAATTATTGCTTAGTTTTAGGATTGGACTTAATTATGATGTTTGGAGATTGATAATGGGGTGTGTGACAACGAGGAAACCATGTCATGGGATTTTGTAGCATGAAAATCAGTAAAATGGCTAGATATTTTATGTTAAAACAAATTTATAGGGGTTTTGTTTATATTAAGTTGAATTGTAAATTAAGATGCATTTTGAGACTTAATTTTAAGCTTACGAGTTGTATTTGAGGCTTATTTAAAATTTTTTTTTAAACACTACTAATTTGGATTGAATTTGGTATTGATAGGGAATAAAACATATTTTTACAAATTTTAATTTCTTTATAGTTTTCATGATTTACTAAAAATAAAAGCACTTTTGAGCAAATTTATTAGAGAAAAAATAGTAGTATTCTTCAAAAGCTTTCAAATGAGTACTTATATGACTAATTTAGAGTTTAATTATTATGTTAAAAATACATATATCTTATTTGTTTACTGTGCAAATCCTAGAATCGGTGTCGTGGCTTTGAATTCGAAGTTGTAGCGCTGAAGCTTCAGCTTATGAAATTTTCATGCCATAGCACATTTATTGTACATCCTCGCAACAATGAGCAATCTATCCCTCAATTTTGTAAGTCGCTTTCGAACCCTCAAATGACTACCAAATTGAATAATTCAAAAACAATTGGAATACTTAAAAAGTCTAATTTATTTTTTTATCCGCCAATCATAATCATTTGGACATATATGTAATTCTTGAATTTATTTTAAAGTTCTCTTATTGATATAATTACTAATTTGCCCTTAGTTTAATGATAAATTTTTCTAAAACAATTTTGAAATTTATAACATTTTTATTCATGTTGTTGTCTAAAGTAAAAAAAATAATATATTTTTTTTAAAAATAAAATCAAGAAATTAAATAAATAATACATAAAATACACTCGATAAATGCTTCTATATGCATGATATGTTATAAACATGCTAGGGATGGAAGTATAATGTATTTCAGTAGTTTCTAGAAATTTTTGCATGAATTATACATTATCTAAATTAGGTATTTGGGTATTTTGAATTATTGCTTAGTTTTAGGATTGGACTTAATTATGATGTTTGGAGATTGATAATGGGGTGTGTGACAACGAGGAAACCATGTCATGGGATTTTGTAGCATGAAAATCAGTAAAATGGCTAGATATTTTTATGTTAAAACAAATTTATAGGGGTTTTGTTTATATTAAGTTGAATTGTAAATTAAGATGCATTTTGAGACTTAAGTTTTAAGCTTACGAGTTGTATTTGAGGCTTATTTAAAAATTTTTTTTAAACACTACTAATTTGGATTGAATTCGGTATTGATAGGGAACAAAACTTATTTTTACAAATTTTAATTTCTTTATAATTTTCATGATTCTGCTAAAAATAAAAGCACTTTTGAGGTGAAAACTTGCGGAGTCAATCAACCTAATATCATGACCAGTAAGGACGAAGAGGTTGCTAGACAAAGTAAAAAGTTACAATTATTGTAAAAATCTTTGTATTTGATAAATTAGAATATACTTTAAGAACTGATTGTATTTTTAATAACAAATAATCTATTCCTGGTAAAGTATACTGATCTTTATAAGTATTATCATTTAAATTTCTACTTTTTAACTTTCTACATATAATTACATGTCTAACCAAGCCCTGCTTGCATACGCATACCTTGGGCATATTGTGATCTTGGGCTTTATAGTACAGTGCTGTTAAGCCAGGCGGCTTGTCGGGGCAACTTTGTTGTGCTGGCAGTCGATCATGGATCCATGACTATCCTATGCACGTGGAGGATAGCCATATGAATGTGTTCACAAAATGGGCCAAATCCACGAGGATCCAAGTATTGAAGACCATTTTAAATCTATCAGAGCCCACTTAGAAGTTCGATAAAGTTTATAGACTATTTAAAAATAACAGGTGTAGAATGTAGAAATTTTTACCTTTGATTTCAGAAAGGCTAATTTTAAAGAGAGTCGAGAAAGTTGCCCCGACAAGCCGCCTGACAAACTGCCACAAGGAATAAGATCAACAAGGGAGTGTCTCTCTACCTTGTTGAAATATGTTTAAAAATTAAAAGAAATTTTTACCTTTGATTTCTGAAAGGCTAATTTTAGAGAGAGTCGGGAGAGATTTCAAGAAGAAGATTTTTATGGAAAACTTTGTATATTTTTCTCGATCTGTTTTATTTATGAGAAACTTCACATATTTATACAACCTAAAAGTAAATCATGGTTAGTATAACCATGATTACTTTATGAAAAAGAAACTCTAGTTACAAAAAAGTAAACTAACTCATGGTTAGATAAAACCATGGTTGATAAAAAGAAACTATGGTTACAAAAAGTAAATAAAAGGACAAAAATTAAATGAATCTTGTGGCAGTTTGTCAGGCGGCTTGTCGGGGCAACTTTGTTGTGCTGGCAGTCTTCTTTTGATGGCTCTTCTTGTCTTCTAATCATCCAAGTCAATTAAATCATCATCAGAGGATACCACGTCTAAGTTTGTCAATATTTGGAAATCTCCAAAACTTTTAACTTCTAAGTGGGCTCTGATGGATTTAAAATGGTCTTCAATACTTGGATCCTCATGGATTTGGCCCAGAAAAGGTGTATATAGATTAAAAGTTCTCCATTTTGTGAACACCTTCATATTGCTATCCTCCATGTGCATAGGATAGTCATGGATCCATGATCTGGTCTTCTGGGCTGATAAGAGCAGATTTCTGAAGTTGATAATATTCATCATTACAGATGGCTCTGCTTCTTCAATCCAAGTAGTCCATTGACTCTTAGTACGAAGACAAGTAGGTTCTGAGAAAGGATATACATCTATTAGAAGCTCCATTTTGGCTCTCTCAGGATATCCTGTGCTATAGCTGGCGGGTATTGAAGAAATCTGAATGTTAATAAACCCGTCTTCCACCTTTCTGTATTCATAGTAGGCGTACAGGACATGCGCCAATCTCCAAGATAGGGGTTCAATAAATTTCTTTATTTGATGTGGTTTTGTAACCACTATTCTGGAGATAAAGCCCATTTCAAACAGCTTCATCAAAGAAAAGGGTAAGAAAGAATCACTCCATTCATCTAGATGAGTTGTTGCTTGAAAGAGAACCAAGCCCTGCTTGCATACGCATACCCTTGGGCATATCATGATCTTGGGCTTTATAGTATAGTGCTGTTAAGCCCATGCCTTGAGGATATGGCCCATTTAATGCTATATGCCTAAGGAATTCTTGGGCATTTATCATTTCAGTCATTTTATCTGCTAATACAAACCCAAGTACTTTCTTCTCAGCAGGGGTATTGAAAATAGGCTCTAATAGCTTCTTTTGAGCAAACCTCTCAGTAGTTTCTTTTTGCCAATTCCATACTTCCTTTTTTATCTCTTCCTCTTTTTCTCTTTTTTTCATTGAGCTCTTTTTGTAATTTTTCTATTTTCTGTTCTAGCTCTTTTATTTTTTCATTTTTTGTTCCCACCTCACTTTTTAACATACTTACTTCTTTTTGTATCATATAAGGAGTTTGTGGGCTTAAAGAGGTTGAGGGTGAGGCCAGAAGCATTGATCTCAGGTTTTCTTCTTGATTTTTGAAATCAAGATAACAACAAAGAGCATGAATAATGTCTGGTTTGGATTTGGGTTTGAATTCCACAAGATTATCCACAAGACATTTTTGTTCTGGCTTTCAGTTGGGCTTTGGCCTTAAAAGATAGATTAGTTCCAGTGGGGAACGATTTCAATGTGTAAGGTCCAAAGAAAAAGGAATTTGGGCTTTGGGATGCACCTGCCATTGCTGCAAATAATAAATAATGGGTTAGTGCTAACAAATTTTTTCTACTGTGTTTACTTTGTCTATATATGCATGAACAGTTATGTTGGTGGGCTTAGTGGACTCCTGACTTACGTCGGTATCCACAACAAAATTGAATTTTGTACAATGCCACCATGCATGAATGCATATTAAACTTTCTACTTTTTAACTTTCTACATGGAATTACATGTCTACATGCACTTTACATTGCTATCATTCTATAGTATCATTGTTAATTATTCTGGATAGTTTATCTGCTAGAAAATTTTCATTAGCCTTTACATGTTCAATTTTACATTCTACACCTGTTATTTTTAAATAGTCTATAAATTTTATCCATCTGTTAGTACTTAATTTACTAGAATTTATCTTATTATAGAATTTTACTATTGCATTACAATCAGTTCTTAAAGTATATTCTAATTTATCAAATACAAAAATTTTAAATTTTTCTAGGGTATTTATACATGCTAGTATTTCTGCATCTATACTAGTTACTTTAGTCTTATATTTTCCACTAGTATATCTACTTAGTTTTTCTAAGTTACGGGGATCTTCTTTATTTGGTTTCCATTTTAAAATTCCTCCCCATCCTTCTAAACTACCATCAGTTTCTATTATTATATAACTATCCTTTGGGGGTAATTCTAAATCTGGTAAGTTTTTTTATTATGTTTTTTATTTGTCTTAATAATTTTTTATCTTCATTATTAAACCTAATTTCTCCTCCTATTTTTAATTTATTGTAAAAGGGTCCTGTTAATTTTCCTAAATTAGGAACATAATTTCTAGTATAATTTAATAATCCTAAAAAGCTTTCTAATTCTTTTTTAGTATTAATTTCTTCATTATAATCTATCACCTTTTTAATTATATGAGGTTGTAATTTTATTATTCCTTTCCCTATTTCTAATCCTAAAAATTCTATCCTAGGTTGTCCTAATTTTAATTTTGTCTTTGATAATATTAATCCTTCTTTTTCACAAATATCAAAAAATCTTTTTAAGTGTTGTATATGCTGTGTTATGTTATCACTAAATATTAGAATATCATCTATATAACAAATTATAAATTCATCTAACTGTCTAAATATATTATCCATTTTTCTCTGAAATATACTAGGAGCATTTTTTAATCCAAAAGGCATTACTAACCATTCATATTGTCCTAAAGGGTGAAGTAAATGCTGTCCATTCTATACTATCAGGATGCATAGCTACTTGATGGAATCCTGATTTTAAGTCAAATTTACTATATATTTCTTTATCTTTTATTTTTAATAACAAATAATCTATTCCTGGTAAAGTATACTGATCTTTATAAGTATTATCATTTAATCTTTTATAATTAAAAACCATTCTACTTTTTCCTCTAATTATTTCACTATGTTTTTGTACTATAAAGGCTGCAGTTCTATGTCTACTGTTAGAATGTCTAATTAATTTTCCTTTTAATAATTCTTCTATGTGTTTTGTATATTCTGCTTTAGTCCTAGGATCTGGTATTATTGGTTTATCCTGTATAGTTAAATCTGGATTTATTATGTCTAATTTACAAGTAACCTTATTTCTATTCCATAATGCTAAAGGGTTTTCTCCTATTACTGATAAATCTTCTAATCTTTTCATTAATGGTTCTAAATATGTTCTATAATTTGATTCTAATCTTCCATAATTGTATAATATTACATCTGTTTCTAATAAATCTTCTATTTCTGTTTTATTACATTCTTCTTGTTCTTCAAAAATTTTAATGTCTACAGGTCTACTTATAGGAGATGTATCTATAGTTTCTGTCTTTTTAAAAAATGTTACTTTTCCATTTTCTATAGTTATTCCTCCTTGCATACTATAAATAAAATTCATTCCTATTATTATCTGAGTTCTATCATGAATTTGTAATGGTAATACGTAACAAAATGGTAATAAATATTTCTGAGTCTTAAATATTAAATAACTTCCTGTTTTTACTTTTAAAAAACTTTCTGTTACACTATTTACTCCTGCTATTCTTATTGGTGAAGGTAATTTTTCAAAACATTCCCTAGGTAAAGCTTTATCATCTATGGCACATTTACTAGCTCCTGTATCTATAATAGCATTTAAATTATATTGTTTATTATTTATCTCTATGGCTACTTGACAATTTAACAAATTATTAATCATACTAGCAGGTCTTACCGTATTACTAGCTATTATTTCTAATTTTCTTCTTCATATTTTTCCTTATTTCTATCTATTATCTCTAATTCTTCTTCTATTGTTTCTAAGTCATCTTCTTTTACTATTTGCTTTAATTTAGATTCTTTTTCTAAATCTTTTATTCTCTGTTCTAATCTACTTATCTCTAAAGTCTTTTTCTAACTTTAATTCTAATAATTCTTTTTCTAATTTTTCTAATTTACTTACTTTTCTTTTAAGTAAGTATTTTCTAATTTTATAAATTCTATATCCTTTTCTTCTTTTTTATCTATTTTGACTTCTTTTTTAGTCTCATCTCCATATTCTACTATTTCTCCAAATCTTGCTATATCCATAGGGACAACATACTAATTCACATTTTTACATTTTTTACAATTTTTTACTATTATCATATTACAATAAAAACACTTTTCCCTATAGGTATTATTCCAACTATGTTTACATTCTTTACAATTTAAGGGTAACTGTTTTTCTACTAACCAATTCATCATGTCAATAATTAGTGTTGGTATCAGAGCAAAACTCAGAAAAAAACATTTACTAAAACTCTTTTTATTTTGTTAAAAGACTCAAGAGGTGATAAGCTGAAGTACTAGGCAGAAGCTTGGAGGCTGATAAGACCTAGGTGTAGGTGGAAACCAGGAAAGTCTAATAACTTAAGAAAAGAGAGTAATAGTAAAACAGATCTAAGTAAAAGTTTTAAAGCCTTTATGATTAAGCAAATCATCCTGAAAACGTGAGTTAGGTTGAAAAAACTCTTATAGAGGTAAGCTGAAGTACTAGGCAGAAGCTTGGATGCTAATAAGACCTAGGTGTAGGTGAAAACTTGCAGAGTCAATCAACCTAATATCATGACCAGTAAGGAAGAAGAGGTACTTCATAAGCTTGATTATTTAGACTTAGATACAGGAGGATATCATAGGAAGAGGACTGTAGATAATATAAGTTTAATTTGTTTTTCAAATGAAAATTATAAGCATAAATTTCACTCTGTAGATCCACAACTGAATACTATTTTTGATGTTTGTTACCACATACCACACAACCAAATAGCAATTAGTCAATCACAAAATATAATATTTAAATCATATTTAAAAATTTTACAAAAACAAAGAGTAAAAATTGATAGTATAATAGAAGATATTAAAATAATGCATAATAATTTAGAAATTGGACAGAGCAGTAAAACCTCTAGAACCATAGAATACAACATATTAGAAAAATTAGACCAGATAGAATTAAAAATAAAAAATTTAGATAAAAAATTATCGGCTTTAACAGAATAAGTTTAGAACAAGATTCTTAGTTAAAATTATTGACATGATGAATTGGTTAGTAGAAAAACAGTTACCCTTAAATTGTAAAGAATGTAAACATAGTTGGAATAATACCTATAGGGAAAAGTGTTTTTATTGTAATATGATAATAGTTAAAAATTGTAAAAAATATATTATAAATGTGAATTAGTGTGTTGTCCTATGGATATAGCAAGATTTGGAGAAATAGTAGAATATGGAGACGAGAATAAAAAAGAAGAGAAGGATATAGAATTTATAAAATTAGAAAATACGTACTTAAAAGAGAAAGTAAGTAAATTAGAAAAATTAGAAAAAGAATTATCAGAATTAAAGTTAGAAAAAGATTTAGAAATAAGTAGATTAGAACATAAAATAAAAGATTTAGAAAAAGAATCTAAATTAAAGCAAATAGTAAAAGAAGATGACTTAGAAACAATAGAAGAAGAATTAGAGATAATCGATAGAAATAAGGAAAAATATGAAGAAGAAAATTTAAAAATAATAGCTAGTAATATGGTAAGACCTGCTAGTATGATTAATAATTTGTTAAATTGCCAAGTAGCCATAGAGATAAATAATAAACTTCTGATTCCGTACCTCGCCCCCTCAATTGGTATCAGAGCAAAACTTTGAAAAGAATAATCCTCTCCTGATACCAATCCTCAATTGGTATCAGAGCAAAAACTTTTAAATCTAGGATTGTTGTTTAGAATTCTTTTTATTAAGTTTAAAGACTGAAAGGACTGGAAGCCGAAGTACTAGGCAGGCTCGGCAGAAGCTCGGAAGCATGGTAAGACCTAGGTGTACGTTGAAAGTCCAGAAAGTCTTATAACTTAAGAAGAAAGAACTAAGAATAACATTTTAGACAAAAAACAATCAGTTCTTAAGGTATATTCTAATTTATCAAATACAAAAATTTTAAATTTTTCTAGGGTATTTATACATGCTAATATTTTCTGCATCTATACTAGTTACTTTAGTCTTATATTTTCCACTAGTATATCTACTTAATTTTTCTAGGTTACGTCGGTCTTCTTTATTAGGCTTCCATTTTAAAATTCCTTCCCATCCTTCTAAACTACCATCTGTTTCTATTATTATATAACCGTCCTTTGGGGGTAATTCTAAATCTGGTAAGTTTTTTATTATATTTTTTATCTGTCTAAGTAATTTTTTATCTTCATTATTAAACCTAATTTCTCCTCCTATTTTTAATTTATTATAAAAAGGTCCTGTTAATTTTCCTAAATTAGGAACATAATTTCTAGTGTAACAGAAAGTTTTTTAAAAGTAAAGACAAGAAGTTACTTAATTTTTAAGACTCAGAAATATTTATTACCATTTTGTTATGTTTTACCATTACAGATTCATGATAGAACTCAGTTAATAATAGGAATGAATTTTATTTATAGTATGCAGGGAGGAATAACTGTAGAAAATAGGAAAGTAACATTTTTTAAGAAAACAGAAACCATAGATACATCACCCATAAGTAGACCAGTAGATATTAAAATTTTTGAAGAACAGGAAGAGTGTAATAAGCAAGAAAATAGAAGAATTATTCGAAACAGATGTAATATTGTACAATTATGGTAAATTAGAAACAAATTATAGAACATATTTAGAACCATTAATGAAAAGATTAGAAGATTTATCAGTAATAGGAGATAATCCTTTAGCATTATGGAATAGGAATAAAATTACTTGTAAATTAGAAATAATAAATCCGGATCTTACTATACAAGATAAACCCATAATACCAGATCCTAGAACCAAAGCAGAATATACCAAACACATAGAAGAATTATTAAAAGGAAAATTAATTAGACATTCTAACAGTAGACATAGAACTGCAGCTTTTATAGTACAAAAACATAGTGAGATAATTAGAGGTAAAAGTAGAATGGTTTTTAATTATAAAAGATTAAATGATAATACTTATAAAGATCAGTACACTTTACCAGGCATAGATTATTTATTACTAAAAATAAAAGATAAGGAAATATATAGCAAGTTTGATTTAAAATCAGGATTCCATCAAGTAGCAATGCATCCAGATAGTATAGAATGGACAGCATTTACTTCACCCTTAGGACAATATGAATGGTTAGTAATGCCTTTTGGACTAAAAAATGCTCCTAGTATATTTCAGAGAAAAATGGATAATATATTTAGGCAATTAGATGATTTTATAATTTGTTATATAGATGATATATTAATATTTAGTGATAATATAGCACAGCATATACAACATTTAAAAAGATATTTTGATATTTGTGAAAGTTTTTAGCAGATAAATTATGTAGAATAATTAATAATGATACTTTTGATTAAAATTGTTATTTCTGTAAATTGCATGTAGAAATGTAATTTCATGTAGAAAGTTAATATGCATCCATGCATGGTGGCATTGTACAAAATTCAATTTTGTTGTGGATACCGACGTAAGTCAGGAGCCCACTAAGCCCACCAACATAATTGTTCATGCATATGTAGAAATATAGACATTGTAGAAAAGATTTGTAGCACTAACCCTATTCTTTTATTATTGATTCTTTGCAGCAATGGCAGGTACTTCACAAAGCCCACAAAGCCCAAATTCCTTTTTCTTTGGACCCTATACACTGAAAGTGTTCCCCACTGGAATAAATCTCTCTTTTGATTCTAAAGCCCAGTTAAAGCCCAAGCAAAAATGTCTTGTTGATAATCTGTGGCATTTTAACCCCAGATTAAAGCCTGACATTATGCACGCTCTATGCTGTTATTTTGAGTTAAAAAATCAGGAAGAGCAATATTTGAGATCTTCTTTGAGGTCTTCTCCTTTTTCTCAAAAAGTTTCCACTCTAAAAGAGAAAATAAATTTTTTACAAAAGCAATTGAGTGAGAAAAATGAAAAAATAAGTGAGCTAGAGCAAGAAATTGAAAAAATCAAAAAGGGGCTCAGTGAGAAAAAGAATATAGAGAGAGAGATGAAAAAGGAAATTGATACTTGGCAACAAGAAAATAAGGAAAGGTTTGCAAAGAAAAAACTATTAGAACCTATTTTCAATACTCCAGCTGAAAAGAAGGTTCTTGGATGGGTTCTGAAAGAAAAAAGAGATGAATTAGTAAGAGCCCAAGACTTCCTTAGAATAGTTGCTACCAATGAACAAGGCCCACCAGGAATGGGAATTATAAGTTTTTACTATAAAACTAAAGATCATGATATTCCTGGAGCTTGTATATGTAGCAAAGGCCTAATCCTCTTTAAAGCTACAGCCCATCTTGAAAAATGGAGTGATACTATGACTCCTTATTCTTTACAAAGGCTTTTTGAAATGGGATTTTTAGCAAGATTAGTGGTTACTAATCCTTTACAGATAAAAAGGTTTGTTGAACCACTCTCTTGGAGGTTGGTACATATCCTGTATGAATATTTTGAAAGAAATCAGGTGGGAAAAGAAGGATTTTTGAATCTCCAAATATCTTCTATCCCAGCTAGTTATAATACGGGATATCCTGAGGAAGCAAAAATGGAAAATAATGATCGATGCATATCCTTTCTCAAAACCCTTTAATATAAAAATAAATTCCCAGTGGAGCAGAATTCTGGCTGAAGAAACTACTTCATCTACTGAAGAAAATATCAGCCATTTCAGGAATTTATTTTTATCAGCCCAAAAAATGAAGACGTGGACCCATCAATATGTCATGCATATGGAAGATAGTAGAATGAAGGTGTTCACTAAAACAAATCACTTCAACATCTATGTTCCTTTTTTGGGCCAGATCCATGAGAGTCCAAGTATGGAAGACCACTTTCTAAACATCAGAGCTCATCTAAATGTTAAGAGCTTTGGAGATCATCACATTCTTCCTGAGCTCATTTTCTCCTCTGATGATGACACCTCTTTGGACTCCAATGAAGAATAGATTGCCAAGAAAGAAGTATTCAGACTGACAAGCTATCCGACAAAGCTGCCACCAGATTCTTTTATTTTTATTTTTTTACTTTGTTGCTTTTTAGTAATCATGGTTCTATCTAACCATGAGTTAGTTTACTTTTGTTAACTATAGTTTCTTTTTGTAAACCATGGTTTTATTTAACCATGGGTTAGGTTACTTTTTGTAACTAGAGTTTTCTTTTTAGAAAGTAACCATGGTTATTTTAACCATGAGTTAGCTTTTTAGGTTGTATATAAACCCTTTACTTATTCAATGAAGGTAGACCGTTTACAACCCACTTCAAGTTTTCTAGAATTCCTCTCCTCCTCTCTCTAAAAATCAGCCTTTCAGAGTTCCAAGGTAAATATTTCTTTAATCTTTCAACATATTCTGTTAAGATAGAGAGTCCCTCTCTTAACAGTCTTATTCCAAAATCCCCAACGCCGTAGAAACTCCGGTGGTTGGTTCTTTAAGAAACTCTGGTTAATTTAGCATTTTGTAGAAATTAATTGTGCATAGTAGTCGTTAGTATGTTAGGGTAGACAGCTATTCATCAGAAATAGTGCTAGGTTGTAGGATCAAACGAGTGAAATGGATTAAAAAAAAACAAAACCCCTTCTTCTCTCTCTCTCTCTCTCTCCTCCAGAATAGCTTCCAATAACCCCTCGGTGCTCCCCGGCACTCTTGCGGTTATTCTGCGGCTCTTCTGATTCCGTACCTCGCCCCCTAAATATGTTCTATTTTACATTCTACTCCTGTTATTTTTAAATAGTCTATAAATTTTGTCCATCTATTGGTACTTAGTTTACTAGAATTTATCTTATTATAAAATTTTACTAATTCCGTACCTCGCCCCCTCAATTGGTATCAGAGCAAAACTTTGAAAAGAATAATCCTCTCCTGATACCAATCCTCAATTGGTATCAGAGGAAAAACTTTTAAATCTAGGATTGTTGTTTAGAATTCTTTTTATTATGTTTAAAGACTGAAAGGACTGGAAGCCGAAGTACTAGGCAGGCTCGACAGAAGCTCTGGTAAGACCTAGGTGTACGTTGAAAGTCCAGAAAGTCTTATAACTTAAGAAGTAAGAACTAAGAACAACATTTTAGACAAAAAACAAAAACCCCCTCTTCTCTCTCTCTCTCTCTCTCCTCTAGAATAGCTTCCAATAACCCTTCGGTGCTCCCCGGCACTCTTGCGGTTATTCTGCGACTCTTCTGAT
>BNST01001818.1:0-21992 GCA_019650275.1 Xylocarpus granatum | reverse complement strand
AGCTGGTACTGTGAGCAGAATGACATAAAGATATATAGAGGTTGGCAATTCATGTCTGCGTTATCTGAAAAGTGGAGGACAACTAGAAGAGTGTGAGTTATTGGCTACAAAGAAATTGCAGAGATGTCGGTGTTGGATATGATTGATAAGCACTCACGGTCACAGGGGTTAGTGATGTGTCAATACATAATGTCTTCTCTTGTTCCTTATTAACGAGACACAGAGCTGCAAGCTAAAATCATGTGAATTTGTAATATTTGTTGAACAAGGGCAATAACTCTAGCTCCTCTCTCTATTCAAACACAGCATATGGCAAAAAAAGAAACCATTATTTCCCACTCAATTGGGGTATCCCCTTGGTGCATATCTTCGATTAAGGTTGTGGTCAAACTTCTCTTTATAATAACTTTCTTTGACTGCTTTTTTTGACTCCAACACCTCTTGGTTGGCAATGGCAATTTCCTTTATTGATTGGTAATAAACCAAATAAATTTTGTTAAAATCAATCAAGACGAGAAGAGTATATAGAGTAATTAGAACAGTAGGCCAAGCATGATACGGCGCCAAGCCAGCCAAAGAACTGATCAGATGACAAGACAAGACACTACTGTCTTTCTCTATGCCTAAGAAAATTAAGAATCCACCAACTGGAATGCTTTTACGTTGCCGGTTATGGTGTGAATAGAAACAATGTACAGAGATGTGCACGTAACCAATATTCGGGATTCTTACAGTGAATTCATATCAGTCTCGAAATCCTTCTCAAATCAATCAAAAGGGAGAGAAGTGCTTCTGTTAGGCGTCTAATATGGAACCCACCCTAATTCCATAATCTGAATTTACTTTATAAACGCTTCCCTTCTTTGTGGTTGCGTGGGGCTTGCTTGCTAATATATACATATAAATCTTTAGTAGACAGAATTGAAATTTGAGTTAGGCTGGCAATAAGAGATCGTCTTGTGTTCAAATGTGTACTTAAATTGCTTCTTCTAAGTTAATGTCTACATCAAGTGCTACTCTTATCTTAGATTTATTTCACGTCTGATCATTAATAATAACAATCTGATCAACTGTTACTTTTGGTTTCATCATGAAAATGCATTAGGCAAGGCAAAATCGATCCGAAGAAAATGTTTTGAAGATCAAGTCAATGTTAATTCCGGGTCCACATTGCACCTTTGCACTGAGAAGCTATTATTATCAACTGGTTCTTGTCTTGTTTGTAGAGCGTGATACTCCAGCTTCCACAATTGCAATTTGGTGCTGCACAACCCCAATCTGAGGCGATCCCTGCTACTGAATTCATCACCATTTGATCTTCATCAAACGGCTACCGTGCATACATAGCAGAAATGAATATCGTAAGTTTGTGTATGTATACAATAGGATAATAGAGGAGAGAAGCTGGCTTTTGGATATTTTAATGGGACTGTCTGTTGATTGTAGACACAACGCGAGCTTATTATAGAATCAATTAAGGAAAAGGGAAAACAAACCCAACTGAGAAAAATAGCCAAGTGAAAATAATAATTCACTCAACAAAGATCTCACGAGGAGTGGAGCAATTACAGTACATCACGAATCTCAAGCCTGTTTCTCGAGATTCTCACCTTTCTGTAATGATTATTAAGACCAAACAAAGAATATGGAATTGAGGCCTTGCTTTAAAAGAATGGCCAACCACAGGGAATGTTGGATTCTTAAAATCTACACTGTGGAATCATAGAAAGGAATATGTATGCAAATCCTCTACATGGTTTCTCTCTTAAAAACTGACAGCAAATTACTTCCAGACCCACGTACTTATTTTGATTAAAAGTCCCAGTGCTTAACAGTTAATACTTGTTTTACATTTAAAATAGGACAATAGTATAGAATAGAAAGCTCTCACACACACTTTTTGATAACCAAATGCATGATTGAGGGAATTTCTTTTGCCAATCATCTTTTGATATTATCTAGATTTGGTTCATGTGGCTTAGCTTTTATATATTCTTTTGCCTTACTTTGTTGAGCCAGTGGCAGGCATGTTGTAGTTCTCTTTAGCTTTTTCTACCAAAACCTTCTGGTTTTCTTGACTCTTGGGGTTTGTGAGAGAGAAAATTCCTGGTACGGGTTGGCTGGTGATGTAAACATTGCATTTAACAGAACAGAACAAAAACACAGTTAAAGATTTGTTCTGTTGAAACTTTCATACCTACCCATACCTGCTCCTTGTTTGCTTCCTAAATAAAAGGAAGCTTTGATTTTGGTATTTCAGTAGCTTTGTTTTGTCATTCAATTCAAATAAACTTTTCTAAAGAGAAAAGATGAGAAAAGAGGACGCTGTTTTGTGTTGCGTGGCTCTTTTTTGCTTGTGGACTTCTGCATGTGGATTGCTTTCACCCAAAGGAGTAAACTATGAAGGTAACTGAAAATTTTCTTGGAGTCATTTATAATTTCCGTTAAATATTAGAACCTGAAGAAACCTTTCATTTTCCTTGAACTTTTGCAGTGCAAGCTCTGATGGGCATTAAGTCTCTCCTGATTGATCCTCATGAAGTTTTGAACAACTGGGATGAAACCTCTGTTGATCCGTGCAGCTGGGCTTTGATTACATGTTCTGATGGTTTAGTCACTGGCCTGTAAGTACTGCTGGAATAAAATTCAAACATACAATAAAACTGGAACTTGAAACAAAAAGAAGAAAATGTTTATGTTGTTAAAGTGGTTTTGTTGCAGGGGAGGTCCAAGCCAGAATTTAGCAGGCACTCTGGCACAAAGTATAGGAAACTTGACAAATCTCCAGCTTGTGTGAGTATACAATTATAATTAGACAAAGAATGAATTATGGTTTCAGCACGAGAGTGATTCATTTTCAATGAGATGTTTTGCAGGCTCCTACAGAATAACAATATATCAGGACATATTCCCTCTGAGATTGGGAGGCTATCAAAGCTTCATACACTTGATCTCTCCAATAACTTCTTCATTGGTTCAATTCCCAGTACTGTTTCCAACTTAAAAAGTCTCAAGTACCTGTAAGAAAAAATTAAGGCATTGCTACACAAGTCAAATTTTTGAATCGTCATTTACTTGAAATTGTTTTCCATTTCTCTCACCAATTAAGAATTCCTTGAATTTAAAGCAGGCGACTAAACAAGAACAGTCTCTCAGGAGCGATTCCTCTCCCTTTGAGTAATATATCCCAGCTTTCCTTCCTGTAATTCTCCTCCTTCCATATCATTATACGACCATAATCATATTTTTATTTATACCATAATATCCATGTCTGAACAAGATTTATGATTTTATTAAATCCGTTTCTTTGTTTTTGTTTTTTGTTTTTGTTTTATGTAATAGGGACCTTTCGTATAATAATTTGAGTGGTCCAATACCTAGCTTCAATGCTAAAGCGTTCAAGTAAGACAAGCTCCTAAAATCTCATTCCTGCTTTTTGACCTGTTTTTAGCTCAGGAGATTGCACTTTTGTTAACATTTTGTGATGATAATTGAATGATTTACTTAACTCTTTTGTATTGACACAGCATAGTGGGAAACTCTCTGATATGTGCAACTGGTGCTGCGAAGGACTGCTTTGGAACAACAGCACAGACACCGCTGCTCTCTTTCGCCTTGAATACTACTACTAAAAGTAAATATAATTCCTGCTTGTTGCAAGTTTCTTCAAAATTTGAAGTTTTTCCGTTCAAAAGTTGTCGTTCCTTTCCTTATCCTTTCGGAATTTGTTGCTTTCTGGTTCTATTTTGGAACTCAAAATTATCCCGACGTGAAAATTTTGATATTCTTCATTAGGCTCGAAACCTCCTTCCCAGACGCCAAAGAGCCGAAAAGTTGCTCTGGCCTTTGGTTCAACTCTAGGTTGCATCTGCCTACTAATTCTTGGGTTTGGATTTCTGCTGTGGTGGAGGCAGAGGCGTAACCAGCAAATATTCTTTGATATTAACGGTTAGTGAAACATGAACCGAGACTTGTGAAGTAAAGTACTAGCAGCTTCAAACAGTTGACAGAAACAACCTAAATGCTCTTTTTTTTAATATTTCAGAACAACATCGTGAAGAAGTTTGCCTCGGAAACTTGAAAAGATTTCACTTCAAAGAACTTCAGATTGCTACAAGCAATTTCAGCAGCAACAACTTGGTTGGAAAGGGTGGTTTTGGAAATGTCTACAAAGGGTATCTCCAAGATGGAACTGCTGTAGCTGTGAAAAGGCTCAAAGATGGTAATGCCATAGGTGGCGAAATCCAATTTCAGACTGAGGTTGAGATGATCAGCTTGGCAGTTCACCGGAACCTCCTCCGCCTCATTGGATTTTGCATGACCACAACAGAGCACCTATTGGTCTATCCCTACATGTCCAATGGCAGCGTTGCTTCCCGTCTCAAAGGTAGCATTCAATTCATAACAGCTCCTAATTGCACGGAAAATTATGCAATTGTATCTCAACTTTGTCATCAGCACTGATCCTACTACATAAGAGTAACTTTTTTGCTCTCTATCCTTCTTGTAGCTAAACCAGCTTTGGATTGGGGCACCAGAGAAAGAATTGCCTTGGGAGCTGCAAGGGGTTTACTATACTTGCATGAACAATGTGACCCCAAGATAATTCACAGGGATGTCAAGGCTGCAAATATTTTGCTTGATGATTACTGCGAGGCTGTGGTGGGAGATTTCGGGTTGGCAAAGCTGTTGGATCACAGAGATTCTCATGTAACAACAGCTGTGAGGGGTACTGTGGGGCATATAGCTCCAGAGTACTTATCAACTGGACAATCCTCTGAGAAAACAGATGTTTTCGGTTTTGGTATCCTTCTGCTCGAATTGATATCTGGCCTAAGAGCTCTTGAATTTGGGAAGTCGGCAAACCAGAAAGGAGCTATGCTTGATTGGGTGAGCTAAACAGTTGTTTCTCTTCTTGGAAATATTCGTGGTTGATTCAAGTTTCATATTATTCTGGTTCATTTGATTCGTTTCACTCGATATCATGTTGCAGGTGAAGAAAATCCACCTGGAAAAGAAGCTTGAGATGCTAATTGACAAGGACATGAAAAACAACTACGATCGAATCAAGCTTGAAGAGATGGTTCAAGTAGCTCTGTTATGCACTCAGTATCTTCCCAGTCACAGACCTAAGATGTCCGAAGTCGTCCGGATGCTTGAAGGGGATGGACTTGCAGAGAAATGGGCAGCTTCTCAAAGGGCTGAAGCAACCAGATCCAGAGCCAACGAATTCTCCTCTTCAGAGCGATACTCTGATCTTACCGATGACTCTTCATTGTTGGTTCAAGCAATGGAGCTCTCTGGCCCAAGGTGACATCATGCTTCATGGTCGAGGAAAACAATAAACAGTGATAAACTTCAGAAAGAATATGATTTAATCCTATAACAACTGTGTCAAAAATGAGCTTGTTGTCCGGTAGCAATATACTGGAGCTACGAAGCTGTGTCAATTTCCTGATTGCACAGATTAGAGAAAGACTGATGTCTGTTGAGTATTATATGTCCATTTCTAGGTGGAGAATTTTTCTGGAGATTTTTTCAGCAGACTTGATTGTAAGAAAAAAAATGTTCAAAGAATAAATTTAGTTTGCTTGTTAGCATTAGAGAAAAACATCAGCATGGAATGTCTGTTGCTTTGTGCCTCTGAAACTTTTATCTTCTACTTGAATGTCAATCACAGAATTATACAAGCAATTAGAATTTCAGCTAAAGAAATCGATCTTCCAGCATTCCATGCTATAATAGCAGCTATAGAAAGGAAGAAAGCAGGTAATGTCCATGGTGAAAGAAAAATCTGGGCTTGTTGAAGCCAAAACAGAGTTATAGAGCAAGTAACAGAATTTCAAGATCTAGGATATATAAGGAAATTGAATTCACGTGAGCTATGATCATCAAGTTTCTGTCTTTATAAGCACTGTATAGTCAATAGTTTATTTGAAAATTATGAAGACTATTTTGATGAGCTATGATAATGTGATCAGTTCACAAGAATATAATAAAAAAAAAGAAAAAAGAAATTAAAACTGGAAGCACAAATTTCCTCCCTACAAATATTTCAAAGAAAAAGAAAAATGAGAAAAAGGAAATTTTACATAGCTTGCAAAATGCTTAATTCCGAACAAGTAAAATCTCTGCATTCACAGAAGCTCTAGGTTGCAAAATGCTTAATTCTGAATAAATAAAATAACTGCATGCGCAGAAGTTCATCAAACCTCACCAGTGCAATCTGAAGGGCATTCTTTCTCCCGATCATCTAAATTGTGTGCTTCTATTGCAGCTTTTTGAGGAACCATATACAAAACAATGATCACCAAACAAAATCTCAGATACTATGAAATACGGTGAAGAACAAACTATACATATCTATTCCACAACTGGTAAAGTTAGATTTTGCTATGTTTAAGAAAACTTACTGAAATTTGAAGTTCCTTAAATTAGGAGAGTTATTATCAATTGAATAACAACTAGTATCTCTTTCATATCTTCAACGTTCACTTGACATAGTGTAATTGTCTTTAGATGACTGTATGTTATGGGAAATCTTCCAGGATCAGCACCTACACTCAAATACTTTGGAAGGAGGAGCAGAAGCAAACAAATGCTAATGATTTCGCTATTATGTAAAAGCCAAAAATCAGAAGTTGATCTTAAATGCTAAACCTCTTAAATGGAATACACCTACAATGACTTCCTTAAACTAAAAGTTGTACTAACATATATGTTACCATCGTGAAGTATATATAGCCAACAGGCCCCTCAAGAAAAGGCACTCCAACAAGAATCTTGAGAAAATTACAACTTGAACTTTGTTGAGAGTGTTCAGCAATGTCACCAGTCATATACATCGCAACTGACATGACAACCACAAGTGGGGTATTTCCCAAGACCAATATCTTCAAATTCACCTTCTAGACACAAGCATTTGAGATTCAGTGCACGTATATTCAATTCTAAACTGTCAGAGTATGACAATGATAGGCTCTCTAATAGTGGACAACTAGAAATAAGACTTTCAATTGCATCAGGAGCAACCAACACTTGATGAAGATTAAGGCTTCTCAAACAAGAAAATTCAGCAAAAGTTGGGCGAGGATCAAATTCACAACAAAAAGATCCAACCGAGTTAACTTTTTGCAATTAAAAAGACATGAAAGAACTTGAAAGTACTCCCCTTCTCCTAAATCAAGAGCTAATTCTCTAATATCATTCCTTGAAAGGAATAGTAACCACTGATCTACATCTGGGCAACACTGGAAATGTGCTGTAGAGAGCTGGAACTTGTGAATTGGTCCACAGTGAAGAAAGAAACCTGAGTGATAAATTTTACAAGGCTCTCTTCAATCGGAGCTCAGCCATTAGACAGGTTAACACAGTTTTCATCAAATACAGGTTGTACCTCCATTTACTGGATAAAATGCTAGTCCTTAAAGAATCCGTTATTGGTAATAGAGTGAGAATGTTTTCTATAATGCTTTGCGGAAGATCACTTATGAAATCCTCTGCACCATGACCCATCTGCATTTTCAGGTAAACCAACAAATCAATGCAACACCAAAAAACTATGGAATATTCCACAAGTAAATTAATTCTATTGAAGAAATTCCTCAGATGTTTCTCTTAATACTCCGTCCATTTGCTTATTGAGTTCAACGAAAATATGAAAACTAATTATTTAGTTCTTCAAGTTAACGAGCCGCAGTAACAAAAACCCATTACCAAACTGAACTTTAAAGACCAAAGTATTTAAACTGAACAAGCCAAACACATTCAGAATTGACATTTGATTTTGGATCATAGTAAAGCGAGAGCAATTGTAAAAATAAACTCATACATCAACTAAAAGTAGCAGCAGAAAACATGAAACTGAAAACTAAACTAAACCAGACAGAACTAAAAACAAAAGTCAACTCAATTTGATCCCAATAATCCATTAGTATTAGAATAAATAAAAACTGCAATGTAACCCAGAAAATTTGATAGGAAGGGATCAAAAATTGGTGCAACAGAACAATAATAAAAAAAAATCTCAGATCGATGAAGGAAATGCAAGAAGTCAGTGGCAAAATGGTTAAAGTATGAAATGAAGAGGGGCAAATTAAAGAAAAAAAAGCACCTCAAATGTTGCTTTTAAATTTACTTTCATCTGGCTGCGGCAGCAAGCAGGATTTTGTGAACTCCAGGGACGCCCAGAAATGAAGCTTTCCTTTTCGCTTGCCAACTCCGTGTCGTTAACTGGTCCGGGCGGTGACGTGGGGTGAAGTGAGCACCCCAAAGGCGCATGATCTTGGCTTTTTTTTACTTTTACTTGTACGCCGTCGTTTAGTCTTTCATGTAACAAGAACAATAATCTTATGAGAAATTGAAAAATAAGAAAGAAAGAGTTTTTCTGCCTCTCCCATTTAATAAAATTTGCCTATGATCTAATTTTTATTTAAATTTTCAAAGATTTTAGTAAATAAGTAAATTACGTGTCGTTATTTTTAATACTATACGTTAACCAAACCCAGCAAGCAAATTGTTCACAGTCCAAGCTCCTTCATAAAAATAAATTCCAGCGGCCGGCAAGGAAGAACAACTGCCCCTTGAAATCTGAAAATATAATTTTAGTCAAGCAAAAATGAAAAATTTCTGGAGAAAATCTGTAACTTGCTTGCATTCTTCTAATGTTAGTTTATCTCTGCAATTGTTGTAAGTAGCAAATAATGCATTGCCAAAATGACTCCCCTACAGTTACAAAATTTGCAGGAGCACCTTCTAAAAGACAACCTTCAAAACTCTCAAGATCTTTCATTAGTTACCTCAAAATTCAAATAACTCTCAAAGGAAATGGTCAACCAGTTTGACCAACTTTCTTGCATCGAATGGGTATTTATTGCAAAACTTGCAGGAAATGAGAATTCAAAAGGTGAATGCGAAAATCTGAACCAATATTTGGCAATGGGCTCAATTTCTGGATAAGAAACTCTTCAACAAGAAGATTCCTAAACCACCAACCGCCAAAGTTAAAATAAGAGGAACTTTAAGGGGTTCAGCATCAGCATTAATTGTCTGGATTTTTCTTCCTTGAACAGACCTGTCTCCAACACTTTCATGAACAAGATTGTTAAGATTGTCTAACTGATGAATTATTTGACGATGTCCTCGTGCAAGCCCTGATATCTGATCCGTAAGGAGTGGGCACAATCAGAAAATTAATTAGCTAACCAGCAAATGCCGTAGCTCACAAATTATGCATTCAAATAATGAACTGCTTAAGCACACTGCAATATATAAGCATCCAAAATTTCTACTGTCTTAAAAGCATGCAATCTTTGAATTATGCCAGTGCTCATAGATGAAGAAAACAGTTGTTACAACAACCTCTAGTGCATGCTGGATTCCCATTGTATGCATTGAAAGATTGTAGCCTTTACGTATCAACATTATCACAAAGATTGGTTCATATTAAAGTCTTAAAGTTCACCCCCGGGCACCCTCAAAATGTATTTTACTATGTATGATACCTAGAAATCGTCATTCTCACTAACCTATTTGAATTCCCTGACAGGGAAAAGTATTTTATCTTCATCATTTCCACATATTCTCCTTTTCTCTTTTCCCTATTTTTCATTTCTGCATATGCTTCTAATAGCATCTGTAAATATAACTTCATAAATTAGATAAAATGTGCTTCATTATCTGAACACCTTACTGAGATGGTAATTGCAGGCATATTTAGCTGCCACACACAGCGATTTAGCATTTCCATTTCATCTATAGTTATGGGAAAACGTATAAGAGTATAAGGAAAACAACAAAAATTACGGGAGAGTGAAAGGATACAGAAAGACCAGCCATGTTACCTCATCCATTAAAGGTGATTCCTTGACCAACTGGGAGGAAGATGAGGAATTAGGCATTATGGATCCAGTCAGGGAACCATTTCCTAAACTTGAGATGAAGTGAGATGTCGGGGCAGAGCCATTGCATGCTTCAGCTTGTACAGCCATATTTTGTTGGCTTGATGAATTTTTCTTGATTGTTAACTGGGCAGTCAGCTCTTCAATACGATTTGTAAACTCGTCCATTCTATCATTCAGCGAACAGATCTGTTCTGAAAGCTGAGTGATGACTCCCTTGAGAAGTGGAAAGAAGAAAAAACAAAAGGCAGAGCAGAATGTATAGTTCAGTAAAAGAATTGAAGTGTCCATAGCATGGCACCAGTAAAACAATCCAAGGCAACCTAGGAACTTAAAGACATGCAAACCTGACTGGCTAACGTTGTCGGGGACTCTGCACTTCTGTCATCAAACCTATGGTTATTTGCACCAAAGCCAGTAAGCTTGGACAGATTCTTGTCCCTTTGGGTTGAATAAGAATGGGATATACCACTGCATAATGTCAACATTGGTCACTCTATTAGTTAAGGGAGGCTTGCTTTTAAATGAAGCTCTAACCACTATCAATAGAAATGAGAGAGAGGGAGAGAGAGAGAGAGAGAGAAGCAGAATAAGAAATGCACCTTTTGAGATTCTTATTTCTCGTGGCAACCCTATTAGCAGAGGCTCGTGAAAGTGCCTCTTTAGGGCTTGATACCTGATCCTCATCAAGGCTGAGTTTTGTCTTTAAATCTTCTGGCAAGGCCTGTCAAATGATTTCATCAGGACTGCAAAGCAGAAGAAAGCATCAAAAGCGTTTTGGAGAAGTCATACCATGACCTCATTTACAAGTTTTTCCAGTTGAATCTGTTCTATATAGGTGCGTGGGATGTATGAGCCTTCCAAACCCAGCTTCTCTGCAACATCTTTCACAATCAAGCGATCTTTTCCTTGCACCTGTTTACCAAATTAACACATATGCTATTTTTTCAGAATAGATGTCATAAAAATCCACCAAGAGGTTTGGACACAACAAAGATGACCACATAATGCATAAATAATCAATAGAAGACTAATTAAATCATCAGCTTCAAATGGTTATCCAAGTCACACTTCTTCAACATGTATAACTTGTGCATTTAAAAGGTGAATCAAGTAAGAAGTTGATGAGTCGAAGAATCACATGGGGTTCTGATGGGAGCAGTGCATGGTGGAATCAAGTGAAACCATCCTGAAAAAGATCTCAACATATAAGCTTTCCCAAATACAATAAAGAAACAAATTAAAAGTTAAGATCTTATTTCTTGTATAAATTAAGCAGAATGCTATATTAATCTTCAGTTACCATCAACAAAGAAGAACATAATTCAGCAGACTCAGACTATTTAAGAAACCACTAAAAGCTTGATGCAAGTATAGAAGTAATCAAACAGTACCTGAATATATTGCCGATTTAGTTGTTCTAGCCAATCAATTTTCACGCAAACACCCCTATCATCAGAAAATACATGGCTGCTTCTTTTAAGGATGGTTGCAATCGTATATCCCAAGGCCATTAGCCCACCAAGAAGACGCACGCTAACCTCAAAAGTAATTCTTGGTGATATGACAAAAGGAGTATCTGTCACCCATTCCTGCAATTAAAAATTACAAATATCAAATTTTATACCACTTTAAATTTATGTTTCCCCATAAGCTGAACAAATTTCTTTAGCAAATAACACATCAAGCATAACAGGAACACTTATAATTGAGTAACATAAATTGCTATACAAAAACATGACAAATCCACTGTTTGAATGCCCAAGAGCAAGGCATATGGACACACTGTATAATAGCAAGGCATGACTTTATAGCTCCTTCTATTGAGCCCTGCATGCCATATCTAAAATAAAGACATCATACAATCTGACATTAGCAGCCCATTTTTTCCCAATTAAAATTTCTTCTGAATTTCACATGAAATTTTAATTTCCATAGCTTAACTCAAGGAATGCCATTTACTGGGTCAACCATGAAATCCTGAAGTGCATCATTATTTTTTATTGTAGAAGTATTAAACTAGCATACTAAGTCTACGTATTTGTCAGTAGCATTTGGCCGTATTTGGAACCATACCAGCCAAAATCCTCAGCAATCCCTATGTCTTTAACATAATTTAACCACACAGAATACAGGTTCTGTATAAGCATGCATAATTTATCATTTCAATGGTGAAAGAAGTCAGAGGGCGAACCTCAAACATGAGACTGTATTTTCCATCTTTATTACGCATCCTCAAATATGATTGGCAAGATTCTGGATCTTCACCAGGTGGTAGCAGATATATATCGTAAGTCTGCTCCATTGTTTCTGTATGTTCTTCGTTCAGAATGGCCTTAATTTGATCCACTGACAAATTCCTTGCTGACTACAACAAAAGAAACACACAGATATTAATGTAGACAAAGACAATGTTATTGAGAAAGCTATTGATAGCATAGTAATCAATCTCAACCAAATTATAAAAGCAGAACAATTATTAAAGAAAATAACCTTTAAAATATAAGTAGGACTCTGGAATCCAGTAAATGGATTGAATTTGTTTATAATTTTTATATGAGCTGTTTGGAGGTCTGGTTCAATGAAGGCCTTGTACATAGGATACACCTGTATAAAAGAATAAAGTTGAGTACTTCTGAAAAGACAAATTCCATTCCATAGTGTCTCAAAAATAAGTTTAATAAAAGTATGGAAAACAAAATAAGCAAACCGTTTCAGATATTTGATGGATTATTTCTTCTGGTTCTTGACCAGCACGTTGAATGTCACGTAAAACCCGTTTGACAAGGTCAAAATGAACTCCCCCTCTAACAGACACGTAAAGATCCAATAATGGTCGCAACTTTTCACTCAAGGCATAGATGCCTTCAATAACCACAATACGGGAGCTTGGGGCTTCAACAGTCCTGCCAAACGTAGATGCTTAGCTTAGAGCTTAGAAACACCAGGTCAATAGGGATAGTGATAAATAAATGCACAAGTATTGGACCCTTCAACTAAGCGAGAAATTCCCACAATTTATTACTTGTATAAAAAATTGCAGAAAATAACTTATGCCCGTCAACTAAATTTATGTGGCATAATAGAATTATAACTGAATTTTGCTGTCTTGTAGATTCACAATTGGGAGACAAGAAAGAACTTCAAAATTTATAACTCAAATGATCGTGAATTTAGCACTTTTGATAGCAATCTATTACTTCATATTTACTATGAAATCCTGAGATGAATTAATTATTAACAGCTCTCTAAGCAAACAATAAAATAAGTTATATTTAATGAAGTAGTGTTCAACCTATATCCTGTGCGTGAGCTAGACTTGAAATCATAGATTGGGACCTGTACTGGCTTTCCCGCTTTTAAATCATGGACATTTTCAAGCAACGTGTCATAGTCCGTCAAGCGCGGATCTGTTTTTCATATAAAGAAAAAAATTATAGCAAATAATAGCACAGCATCACATGCTCTGAATCAGCTACAACCACTAACATACAATACTGAATGGCTTACAACATTTTTGGAAGCATCTGATTTGCAATATGAAATACTTGACAAACTATACCACTCATTAAAAGGAAAAGGAAAGCAAGAAATGAGTTAGTCATAAAAACAGCCAATAGCATTTCTGAGTCATGTTATTGTAAAGAAATATTGATCTAATGGACCATCTAAGGATGTCTGGCTGAAAGCATGTCGGTTTTAATTTCATTTATTTATCATAATAAATAAAACAGTCATGACCTAATCAATGAGGCCCAAATTTAAAGATAAAACTCTGCTCCCAATCAAAATCCCCATGCAAGTCAAAACCATATATACCAGAGTAACTAGCCACCAAAGCATCCTTATCATTTGCAATATTGACAACATTAGAAAGGCATACTTCAGTAGTATGTCCAACACCATACATCATGAAAAATTCAAATATGAGGTATCATCTGCTTTAAGAAATTACATCTAAAAGCCCCTTCTAATATTTAACAAAAAGTCAACGCCAAAAATGACCTCACTCCTCCGGCCAAATCACTCAATGAAAATTCCTCTCACCATACCCTTCCACGCACAACACAGTTCCACCAGAAACCTCCACAGTCACTAACCTAAAAGAGTTAACATAACAAGCAACAAACTGAAGCCAGATTCTCAAACCCAAAAGAACAAACTGTCTCCAATGACAAACTCATCCTTCTGAGAGTATTAGTTCTTCCACCCAGCCAATCACAGAGCAAGACTTAAGCATATCATCAACTGATAATCCACAAAAAACCTTTCTACTTAAACATGTTCCTAGAAGAAGAAAATAAAAACTTCAAGGCTTCTACACTCCACCCCAATTGCTGGATAAAGTGACTTTGATCCACCCAAAATAATCACCATAATTTGCACTTGTTGCCTTGCATTCGTAGACAGCATACAGAAATGCTAGTGGGGAAAAAAATTCCATGCATAAATTGATTTTCACTGTGGAATTTATGATGGCAACAGAAAAAAAAATCAAAATCATCATAATTTATTCAATCACACAGAAAATAATTCTTCCCTAGAAGTAAAATGACTAAAACAAATTCTGATAGAAACATATTTTTGAGAATTACCATCAAAGTTGCCATCAACAACTCGACTAGAATCATTGTAATTGTCCATAGATATGACAGCAATGCTGGGCATAAAGTTGAGTATCTTCTCTGTAAAAACAGACTTGCCGGCCCCAGAAGGACCAGCTAAACCTACCAATATTATTCCATCATTCTTTTGCGCTAACAATTGACATGCACGGATAACTACAAAGAAACCCTTCTCAAATGACAAAGGATCTGGTATAGGAACTATCTCATGTCGATCAGAGTCCTTTCTCTTAACCAACCGAACTTGATCTTTTAAGAGAACTGGTTTCTTCTGGTGTGATTCAGCACTAGAACTGTCTTGAGCCATGGAAACGAGATCTGCTGCTACCACTAATTAAAACAAACAGAAAATGCACAATGGTAAATATAGTCTGAAGGATAAAACACAAAGCAATATGCTCAAACAACCAAAGTGTAATAATAGAAAGCGAGAATGCTTTTGCTGGTAAACAAATGGGAACAAACTAATGCATTCAACTTAGTGCAGTCAACAGCAAAAGCTTCCAGGATGCGAAGCCATAAATGGAGAACAATGACTGAAAGCATTTGAAGATATCTGTCAAAGTCCCTCTCTGTTAATCAATTTAATGAGGTCTAACATTGACAGATATAGACACACATACAAACATGAGTACTTTTAAAAAAAAGCATCCTTTTTGTTTGGGTGGAGAGTGGTGTCAGAGAACTTGAGAAACAGCAAAGCAACCAATCAATAGTAGAAATCAAAGAATAATTTGCTACATGTTGAAGTAAAAGAACCGAAATGTTAATCTGGCTTTAGTTATATCGGCACCAACTGAACAATCATCTAAACTATTTGATAATTCTGAGCCTTTCTTTGAGTTGCAACTGCAACAAAAACCATTTTGCTTGAGAATTGAAACCAGTAAAAGTTTAAATCCATATCATCATCTCCTGCTTATATCACACAGAAAAGTACCCCCACATGCAAAGATTATAATCAAACTTATTCCTGCAGGTGAAGTACTGTCCCAGATTCAAGAACTTTGGTCCCAGTCTTCTGTACTTGTTGCAATTGAATTGTTTTCTATGAAGACAATCAACCATAACAACTCACCATTATATCCTAACATTTTCTTGTCAACAGAAAAAAGAACCAAAATCGTAGCATTCCCATAGTTTCAACCCTGGACCTCTACTCAAGTGACTAAACCTCTGCACAAAAAGGCCTTTGACAACCCATATATAATTTTCACGATACCATGTTTAGTATATAAAAGAAGCTCACAAAAAGTGCAACATTTAGCACATGTACATGTCTGTTGTATTTACATCCAACTAGAGAGAGAGCCAAAAACGGTAACTCTAAACAATAACAATTAATGTCAGTAAACATGAATCTAATATTTGAAAGATTCAAATAAAGGCCTTCATACCGCCACCTTAGAATCAAAAGCAAATTATGACATCCAATACGAACAACTGTACAATGACGCACTAATGATCGCCTACAACAATGTTATCATGTAAATGACAAATGAAACAAACACAGCAAACAAAATCAACACGAACAAAACAGCGATAGAAACTCTCTTCTAACAACAAGGGATCTAACATGACATTCTAAAGCAACCGACTTAAACAAACCAAAGAGAGAATCAAGCAGAATGAATAAATTGCCCAGGTAATAAACTGACAGCTGAGAAAAAAAACCGGAAGCCTAATTGGATCAAAATCAGTCAAAGACGTGAAAACTGTAACGATGAGAGCACTCACCGAGCAAGTTTTTTTTTGGACAATGCGTCACAAGCTGAATTCGGAGTCTGACGTTGTTGTTGTTGTAGTAAGTTCTGAGTATATACAGGAATGCGTTTAATAGTATTATCCGTTTTTGATTTTAAATGAAGGTGTTTCCGGAAAAGGAAAGGAATGTAATTTCAAGGGAATTGTCGTGGGAGAGTGTGAATTTCTTGGGAATCAGGTAAACGCTAGAGAGAAAGACTCCTATCTGAGCACGGAGAGAGAAATACAGATGAGAGTTTATTATTAGTTGGATTTTATTTTTATTTTCTATAATTCTTTAATTAATTTTAATCTTTAATGCCAACAAACTGGCAAAGACTAGGCGAGGCCAAGTCTTGGGTCAAACACACTTCCTTGACCATGAGCATTATTAATTTCTTTGCCATTGGCGGTGTGGAAACGGTTAGGCCGGTGGCGTACGTGTCATCTATTCGTCTATTTCTCACCGAACCAGTTAAAGTCTACTACTAATTAAATCCTCTCAATATTTGAGAGTCTTCTTACTTAATATTATTCATTAAAAAATAGTTGAAAATATATATTAAATAATATATATAAACAAGAACGGGTGAGTTCTTACAATTAGAACACGTTTTCAGTACTGTAATTGATTACAGTATTATTATTGTATTTTTTTTTAGTGATTTCATAATTCGTATGTATAAAGCCGTATGATACGAAATGGGGCCAGTTATTGATGATAAGAAGGTTCATTAAAATTCAATCAATGAAGCGTAGCAAAATAGGACACGACGTCGTGGGGGTCGGGGTGGTGGGAGGGTGTGTGGTGGTGTTGGGGGGCTGCTGGGGATTGATGGATGGCTATAAACGTTTGGTGTTTCTCCTTCAATAATTATTTTGTCCGGACCAGGCAGCCACTACCTTATTAATTGGTTCCTTCCTCCTTGTACCTATCCTATTCATCATAAAAAGAAAGGTAAGAGTACACAAAGGAATCAATTTGGGCACGGCATTGCACGTTCATGTGTGTGCTCGTAATCAATAAATTTTGGTAATCACATTCTGGAGTCACAATTCATGTTGTTGTGACATTTCATGGTACTCATGTCTTATTATTCTTATCTTGTCGTATATGTATATATATATATTATAATTTTATTATTTAAAAATATGTTAAAAATAAAAATAAAAATTTATATTATTATTAAATAATTAAATATATTATAATCATACCACATGTTTATTATGTAAATTTTTATAATATATGTGGTAATATTAATTAATGTTATAATTAAATATATTTTTAATAATTAATAATATAATTAAAATAATTTTAAAATTATAAAATAAACTTATTAATCATAAATAAATAAATTAGTTTAGTATACTTATTTAAATAATTAATCGTGTATTTATATATTAATAATTTTAAATTCAAACTTAATATAATTATAAATTATGTCATATAATATTATTCAATTTAATAATAAAGTCATTTCATGTTGATTCGTGTTTGAAAATGTTGTGCTGACAATGCCAATAATGTCATGGCAAAAGTTTCAATTTTGTAGAACTAGTTGTACCATAATAAATAAAATTCAAGACAGGACTTTGAAAATTTCAAATATCTAGAACTACTTCTACCTAACAAATTTCTAGATTCATAAATCTGTGGAATTGTTTCAAGGAAGGAAATGTAATTTGCACAGGGGATGAGCTGCTGCTGGAACACTCAACTTTCACTCCTTTGGAAGCATGTGCTGTTCTACTTTTGGACTAGTGGATTTGATTTGATTTGATTATACTTTTTTTTTCTTGTAATAAAAGTGGTAACTTCAAATTATATATTAATACTTTTGATTGTTTAATGA
Source organism: Xylocarpus granatum (assembly GCA_019650275.1). Classification (NCBI taxonomy): domain Eukaryota; kingdom Viridiplantae; phylum Streptophyta; class Magnoliopsida; order Sapindales; family Meliaceae; genus Xylocarpus; species Xylocarpus granatum. Next base: position 3,872 of record BNST01001818.1, on the reverse strand, counting down.
TATTGCATTTGGTAATGGTGATGATCTGAGATTTGGATATGCAACCAAATTTAAATTTTACCGGTAAGTTACAATAGATAACATTATCATGTGGTATATTTGAGTTTTCAATTGGATGTCAACGCCGGCGGATAGCTTTGCTTCTCAATCATACAAAAAAAAGCCTTTTTACTGGCCCATGAAAATATTATTGGGCCAGGCCCGATGGATAATAATTATTAATTCTACCCGTTCTATCACCACTCTTCATCCTAGTAAAGGTTTATAGAAATTTGTTAACAAGAAATCAGTCTGTATTTAGAACTAAGATTGAATAGCAGCACGTAGGAGTAGTAGACGAAACCCATCTGTTTTCAAAACGAATCTAAGACACAAAGTCTAATTTTTTCATTAGTTTCATGCACATAACAAATAAATATGAAAAAAAAATAACTAAATGCCAATTGCTTGCTCGTTTTTCATGCAGCTAGGTCGTGATATGTGTTCATGAATCTGCAATTCTTCCTCACTTCTCCGTTGACAAAGCTGTCCACATTCGTAATGTTTCCCAATTTCACCATTGAATCTGAGAATTGCTGGAAGAAAGCAAGAGGATCATGTGCATACTCCTTCACAAGCTCTTTTGTTTGAATTCCAAATACGCTCGAGTACATTTCTTGGTCTGAGTTCAGTAACCCTTCCCCTTTTAAAAGACTATGATAAAAAGAATTGTCGAAAATATATGGCGTAACATAATCCATAGCTGTAATATTATTATCTCCTCCGGTGACGGGACATATCGATTTCAAGTTGCTAAGATAAGTCTCTGATATTGGATTCTTTTGTGAAGTTGCCGCAAAATCTCCATATATTCTGTTTCTGAAATTCTCACAGCGAGCCATCCCAATGGTGTGAGCCCCTACGCAAACAAATAAACAAGATGATGTAATTTCACTTTTTAACTTTTGTTTCCAGAGGCGCATAGCTAGATAACGGGCTTACCGGAAAGAGCCACCATGTCTGTAACCGAGAGGCCTTGATATAAAAACTTGGAAATAATAGAGAGAAGACCCTCGTCTGCAGTTGGAATATTGGTGTCTGCTAGTGCGTAGCTTGCTGTTCTTGAATCCTTTCTTCCCACTGGTACATCCCAATAAGGTCCACCAACCTTCATCATATTCAAACAAAATCATCAAAATCATCTCATATTACATAACACAAAATTAGAGCTAACTCCTAGCTTATAATATTATACCAGGATGACAGCATCTCTTGCAGCAATGGTCAGAATATCTGCACAAGAGACGATTCCAGGGCATTCAGATTCTATCTTGTTCTTCATCCTATCAATAATTCTGAAACCTTTCAGAGCATTTTTGTTGTTAGAAGCTTTTTTCTCTCCTTGTAAGTCAATCGTATCGTCTAGCAAAACTGACCCATCACATCCCTGTGTTCTCAAACAAAAAAAAATTAAAAAAGAAAAAAGTATGACTGTTTTCTTTTTTGTTACAGAAACAAACTTATATATAGGATTAAGATGTGAACCTGAACAAAGCAGTCATGGAAATGTAATCGGACTATAACGGCGGCGTTGCGTGGATCAGACAGTACAGCACATTCCATTTCTTTTCTGATAATCTCGAATGCAGTTGGGCAGGTCTTTGCATAGTAATCCAATGTCAAATAATGGTCACTTGCATGCAACCTGGAGCTGAATGTTAACAAAACCAAAACCAAAACCAAAAAATGCAAAATTGAACGATGAAGAGCAGTTGTCATTATTGTTTCTTGCAGTGTCTTTCTCTTTTCTTGAATGGAAGAAGAGAGTGGGAGCGATAGTTGGGATTATGAAATATATATAAGGTGAAAAGAATGAAAATTGTGTCTGGTTGCGCGGTTTCGTCTTGAGTAATTAGTATGAAGATGGGTGCATGTTTAGAGTCAATAGAGGATGCAACTAATGTTGGCCTGGTTGGTGGTTTTCTCCCAAACCGAAATAAAATGAAACGGTACTCGGCACACGAACTTTTAGAAGATGCGTTCCAAGACTTTTTTAATTGGTTAAAAGATTTGGGCAAGTCACCAAACTCATAACTGACAGCAGCTACTTCAAGTTCGTGCCTCCTTGCTCACTTCTCCTTTCAGCTTTTGGATTATTTTCGAATTTAAGAACTAGTGGACAAATACAATTTATTTTCAATAAAGTTTTGATCATTGATTAATCAAATCATATGATGTGATAGTCCATTATTGTTTACGACCAAGTTTATTAAACAAATCATATGGGGAATTGGAATGGCATGGACTGCACAAGGTTGGATCGTCTAACTTGGACAGATTAGGTTAAACCAACATATATTCATAATCTTACATCTATTAAATTTTGGTTACAAATTGACCAAAAAAATCAGGCGTGGGATTCTGGCGCAATCCATTAGGAAGAATGCACGTACGTTTCATGCATGCTGATTTTCACATGCTTTTCTACTAGGAGAAAATCTAGAATGCATAAAAATATAGTCAATTTCGAGTCATGGCCTTGAATTGCAAGATTAAAAATGTATCCCATCTTATGGAAGAATAATATGAACCAGACTTTCAATTCTTTGGTTGCAATATACTTGTTGGTTTGGTAATATACACCTAGAGCAGAGCTGTTTAAATGAATCAGGCAAGTACAATATGATAGATCAAAACCACCATATCCAAGCCTAGGATTTAATCCGATCATCGAATAGTTATGAATATTGGTAAGAATAAAAGTCTACCTATTTATACTTATAGGTTAAATGCAATGACGAGAAGCACTAATTATATAACCAACTATTGATGGTGAACTCAAATTATCTAGTATGGATTTTTCACATGAAATTAAAATACATGTCTTCATGTGATCAGTGTGAAAATTGTACAAATAAAGGAATTGAGAGAACCAAATCACAGCATCCTAACAAGTTGAAAACAGAATCCTTCTTGGTCATGATTCTTTTTTCAAATTCTTTTAACAGCAAAAGAGGGGAAAAAGACTTTTAAGGGAACAAGAGTCAATACTCCATGTTGATAATATAGAACAAGCATCTCAAACCTAGTACATCAGGTATACAGTTCAGAATCAAATGGATGATTATTAATCTGGCCGAACCTTGAATAATTATCCTCATCATTATTTGATCTGAAATCCATGCCTGGCAGCACATTCGTATGCAGTAAAGATTTAACTAATGACACTGCAGAACCACCATATTCAGGCCATGAGACTAAAAGAGTTCCCTTGATGTTCTTCAATTGACATTGACCCAACACAGCAGCAGGCAAGCCATCAACCATACTTCCCGAAGGGAAATAGTCTACATCCTTTAGCAATGAAGATCCTCTTCTTTCTGATGATGTCTCCAGCTTAAAAGCATACATCTCATCTGGGTATAGCTTTCCCCGAAAGTTCCGGTTCTGAACTGAATCCAATATCAGGACCCTCTCAGGAATTATTTGCTCACCAATCAGCAACTTTGCAACTATGTGAGACCTTTCTGCAGCAACAGGGTACTGAACAGATGCCAACAGAATCCTATTATCTGCATCATTAATGGCATAGATATTGCAGGATTTGTCTCCAAGTGAGGGTTCAATAGAGTTACCAGAAAAGGGGATCTCAGGGAGGATGAGACTTCCAATTAGGGTTTTGGAGGATAAGTGGTGGAAGACATAGAGGGATGGAGAAGATATGGAGACAATGAGGAGAGAAGGGCGGAGAGGTACATCAGGCATAGGATTGGAGAACAAGAGAAAGGGAGATGGAACATGTGGTGACGGAGGATTAAAGTTGTTAAGATCTTCCTGGAAGAACCTGGAAGGTGGGGGAATCTCTGTCAGGACATCCTCCATTCTCTATTCTT
>BNST01001814.1:0-110937 GCA_019650275.1 Xylocarpus granatum | reverse complement strand
TGCGTGATATTCATGAGCTCTGGTGTCATTGGAAAATTCAGCCTAGGTGTTGGGCCCTTGGTCCCCGGGTTCAACCTCGGGTCCCGGGCACTAAAGGCCGAAATGGCCCTGGGTCACCGAGAACCCAGGGCGAAAAGAAGACCTTTCGGTGCATGATATTCATGCGCTCTGGGGTATTGGAGAATTCGGCCTGGGTGTTGGGCCATTGGTCCTTGGGTTCGACCATTGGGTCCCATGGTACCAAGGCCGAAATGGCCCTAGGTCGCCAAGAACCCAAGTCGAAAAAGACCGTAGGGGGTGTGATATTCATGCGCTTGGGGTCATTGGAAAATTCGGCCTGGGTGTTGGGCCCTTGGTTCCCGGGTTTGACCTGGGTCCCGGGCACTTAGGACGAAATTAGGACCTAGGTCCCCGGTACCCAAGGCCGAAATGGCCCTGGGTCGCTGAGAACACAGGCCGAAAAAGACCTTTGGTGCGTGATATTCATGCGCTCTGGGGTCATTGGAAAATTCGGCCTGGGTGTTGGGCCCTTGGTCCCCGGGTTCGACCCTTGGGTCCCCGAGCACTTAGGCCGAAATTAGGACCTGGGTCCCTGGGTACCCAGGCCGAAATGGCCCTGGGTCGCCGAGAACCCAGGCCGAAAAAGACCTTTGGGTGCGTGATATTCACGCGCTCTGGGGTCATTGGAAAATTCGGCCTGGGTGTTGGGCCCTTGGTCCCCGGGTTTGACCTTGGGTCCCCGGGCACTTAGGCCGAAATTAGGACCTGGGTCCCCGGGTACCCAGGCCGAAATGGCCCTGGGTCGCCAAGAACCCAAGCCGAAAAAGACCTTTGGGTGCGTGATATTCACGCGCTCTGGGGTCATTGGAAAATTCGGCCTGGGTGTTGGGCCCTTGGTCCCCGGGTTTGACCCTTGGGTCCCCGGCACTTAGGCCGAAATTAGGACCTGGGTCCCTGGGTACCCAGGCCGAAATGGCCCTGGGTCGCCGAGAACACAGCCGAAAAAGACCTTTGGGTGCGTGATATTCATGCGCTCTGGGGTCATTGGAAAATTCGGCCTGGGTGTTGGCGCTTGGTCCCCGGGTTCGACCTTGTTCCCCCGGCAGTTAGGCCGAAATTAGGACCTGGGTCCCCGGGTACCCAGGTCGAAATGGCCCTGGGTCGCCGAGAACCCAGGCCGAAAAATACCTTTGGGTACGTGATATTCATGAGCTCTGGTGTCAGTGGAAAATTCAGCCTGGGGAGGATCAGTAGTCTCTGCCGTTGCAGGTCCTTCTCCTTCCGCCGAGACGGCCCTCTTCTCTTTTTTTGTTTTGTTTGTTCACCGTGGCACGAAATCATGAAGAAGCTGGAATAACTCAGAAAGAGAGTGGCGCCTAGCCGTTGAGAGCGTCTGTTGTCTTTGTAGAGGAACAGTACGATCTTGGACTGGCCCCCTTCGCACGGCCTAGAAAGAAAAAGAAGTCCGTGCTACTATAAGGCCTCTTAACTCCTCCCTCAGGACACGGTTGCCTTGCCCATGGGGACGGGGTAGCCCCGACTTCCATAGGTCCTTGGTTCGACCTCTTAATGAGAATTGAGGTCCTTGCGCGGGCGTCTCATCCCTAAGACTTGCTTGCTCTGTATGGAGTGCCCCGTGGTTCCTCGAGTGCCAGCCGCAGAGAGGAATGCCATCAACTAGGGCGCTATTGGCCACTAACCACTCGCTCGCCGGCCGCTCGGGCTCCGCGTTTCAAGTTCGTTATCCTAACCGTCTCCTCTGCTCCACCGGGAGCCTGGCCCCTTCTTCTATCTTATCTACTGCCTTGCTCCTCGGCTCCCTACTGCTCCAGCCGCTCGCTGTAATAGCTTGCTTCTCGGGTGGCTCGCACCCCGGGTGGTGCGGCTGAGCCAGAGTGGGCTCAGCAGTCGGCCTATGTTTCCGGGCGCACGCATAAAGGCATGATTAGTTCCACAAATCTCACTGCACTGACCATAGTAAACTCCTTCTCGTTGTACCGAAATAGAGATCTGATTTAAACGACCAGGTACAGCATCACATTTGACACCTAAGGAAGGTACAGCCCAACTATGAAGTACATCAGCAGATGTTACAATAATACGTAGATGACTTTTGGCTGGTACAACCACTCTATTGTCCACTTCTAATAAACGTAATTGACCCAATTCTAGATCATCTTCTGGAATCATATAACTGTCAAAGGTGAGTGACTGTTCATCGGAACTGTTATAGTCTGAATACTCATAAGTCCAATACCATTGATGTCCAATAGCTTTGATAGTGATGGCTGGATCTACTACTACCTCGTCCATTGAGTATAACAGAGCAAATGATGGTATAGCAATGAACATCAAGATGATACTAGGAAAGATGGTCCAAAGAATCTCGATAGTAGTTCCATGAACAATCCTTTGCGGGATTGGATTTTTTTTATAATGGAAATGCCAGAAAGCACGAACCAAGATCCGTAATACGAAAACCAAAATCAGAATGAGAAAGAAAAAGATATCGTGATGTAAGTCTATTATTCCTTGCATCATAGGTGTTGCTGCGTCTTGAAATCCTAATTGCCACGGTTCCGCTGCATCACAAGGAGCAATTGTGAGGAATAACCATTCTAGAACAATCATTTGCTTTGCTTCATTCTTTGACTGCTCTGCTCCCCCCCAAAAAAAGAGAGACTGACTCTTACTATCCCAATTCAGGAAGACAGAAATCGCTGGCTGTACCAAGAAAGGCATGGGAGTTTTTGGGCGTGTCATCTCAAAGCGAGATTGTGCTTATATATGTAATTGTCTGTCCGACTTTTGATAGGTCGAAAGACAAGATCAATCATTTAGTCTAGTCAAAAAGGATCTATTATACGCGAATTCCTTGGCATCTATAGAGATGCGCTATCGGTGACTCGATTCTTTCTCTTTATTTCCCTGTAACCAGAAAGGGCTCGACTTGGTCAGATGGGTGCGTGCGCTTCGGATAAGGCTAATTTATATGCTTACACTATAACTATGGCTCACGAGGAGGCCCCGGTCCTGACTAAGGAATGGAATCCCCATACTTTTCCTATTTTCTTTCTTCTTTCATGTCGAGCTTTCGAAAGCCACTGGGGAGGGAGAATGAACGATCGACTGCTAAAGATCTTGAATAAAGCATTGATAGCTTTGCAGAGGAGAAAAACTTGGATTCTTCCCGAAGGTGTTCCTTGCATGCTGAAGTGAACAGGGGCGGTACCAACTACGACTAGAAAGCGGTCACTCCTGTCAATGAATACCATTCATAGCTGTCCATGTTAGTAACATAGCCGTAACGACTTTGTTTTACTGCTCGAGGTGGTGATTTATATATTTACTGAATTATAAGCTTGCATAGTGCTCTTCCTATTAGTTTTCTCGGCTTTCTTCTGCCGAACCGAACGAAGACAGTTTCTCTCCCCTCTGTACCTATTGCACTGATCTCTTCTCTTTCACTCTCTTTCTTCATTCAGGAAAGGTGAAGATTGAATCGGGAACAAAAAACGAAGCAGGAACAGACTTGTCCCTTGGTCGAGTTTGCTTCACTTCCTGAGCCCCTCACCACTTCCTGCGACAGCTAACAAGGGGCATTTAGGACAACTCGTTCATTTAGCACAACTTCATTCCGCTCGGGCCCTCTCTTTGGAGAGTCCCTTCTTTCCAATCAATAAATACAGTGCTGGCTCGCTATTCATATTATTTCTGCTTGACCGGTACCCAGAACTCCATTTTCAATGAATTCTGGGTCTGGGCGCTTAGCAGCCCCTACTTTCACATTTCATCCTATGAAATGGGTCTACTTCCATTTAGACTGAGATGGCTTCTCTTTCGACGGATTGATCCCGGACTCCCCCACTTCAACACTCGCAGGAAAGAAAGAAAAGACCTGAATCCTACTGAAGCTGCTAACAGAGACTGAGCAGATATTGACCTATGAGATTTGTATACTTCGGCTTGGCACCTTCTTTTGGTTACCCGTGGACTTTCTAGGATCACTTTTGGAGCTCGCAACGTTGAGTTTTATTCCCCTTACTAATCCATATGAAGTTAGGTTAGCTACTTCCCTCAGTGGGGATAAAGAATTTCAGAATTGAAAACCCGAATGAAATGGGATTTTTCCTATCTAAAATAGGGCTTTGAACCAGCCTTAGAGACCATTTTTCTTTAAATAAAGTACCGTTTTAATGATTTACAGAAATTTGAGTTTTGTTCAATTCTTCAAATAAAATACTTCCTGCCAGGCTTTCTGTGCTAATCCGCATTGCTTTCAAGCTTTAGGAGAAATTTCTAATGGAACGAGCCCTTAGTTCGTTTCTGGTGCTCAATCTAGTAATAGTACGGGCAGGTAAGGGCCAATTAAGAAAGACTTTGTAGGGAAACCCGAGTTCCACTAGAGTAGCGAACCTGGAAAGCTTAGTAGTTAGCCAGGAAAGCTGGAGTAGAACGCAAACTGGATAAGCGAAGAAACTCATTTTTTCACGAATTCTAGGCGGTTGTAGAGGGATTAAGCATTCCTTTGAACGCAATGAGAAGATCTAGGGTAGAAAGTAGCTCCCCAGTAGCTCAAAGAAAGTCTCGTCCCGACCTGGGGTTGGCTTGAGATGAGAAGGAGAGTCTCGCCGGTTGTTAACAAAGCGGCATGCAAGGAAGCAAAGATGAACCGGGGGAATAAATAATATGAATTGGAGGGTGGGTCCTTAACACCAAACTACCTTCTCTTCTAATCCTGCTACGAAATATCGATTTTCAGGCGAAACTCCAAGGTAAGGTTTTGAGCCAATCAAGTAAGCGAGTACCTGTATCCGTCCCTGCTGTCCAAGGCAGGTGAAGGAGAAAGTGATTTTAGAACGTAAGTTGTGAGAAGAAAGTCAAGATAGTACGATAGATAGATAGTAGTGAGAAGGTTAAGCTCAAAGAAAGTGAAAGTAGTAAGCTGTAGCCAGATAGTTAGCAGCTTCAGGCAGCTGAAGGAGAAACTTCTATCTCTATCTCTTGTTTGGGTTGAGCCAGAAGTAAGAAGTAATGAATTCGATTGACTTGAAACAGTCTATCTACCGTCCTTTATAACGTAAATAGGATAGTCGTTCGATAGGTTCCATCCTGGAGATGGAAGATGGAGGCTTGCTCGTACTCGCTTTCACCTCTTAGATGCCTGGTACCGGTGATGAGCTAACTAGAGGAATAGGCTTTCTAGAGCCGGTTTAGTCAAGTAGATGAATCAAGATCAGAAGGCGAGAGACGAGATAGGAAGGCTTGAGAAAGATAGGTTTATGAAAGTATCAAGATAGGGGCTCAATATCTCACTATTGTGGAATAAGTGAAGTTGCCCCTTGCTTCAACTTGAATGCAAATAAATAAGTTTCAAGTTCAAATCCTTCTAACTGGCTAGTACATTAAGGGTCTTACTCCGGGCCAGCAGTGAACGAAGTGTTAAAGTAGAGAGAGCTAGCGTTTCGTACTCAGACGGCCAAGCAAAACTCCAGCTCAGCTAAAAGCTCTAATTGTAGGGGATATCTAATAAATGTGCTCTTGTTTGTGGCCTTCCTTCTCTCCGGGGTAGCTAGATTAGTCGAAATAGTCCTTATTAGTATTAGTAAACTACAGCCTCGTTGTTAATTGACTATGCCACACCACAGGCTTGAGAACTAGTGCGAGAATGCTGGCTAGTATAACAGCCCTTCAAGTCTCAAAATAGGCTGTGGCGTCAGGTCAGGAAAGAGTATAGAATCTCGATTAGGGGCTCGTGCCTTCGTTCCAGCTAGAGTATAATCTGTCTGTCCTCAGGCAGCGAGTGGAGTAGATGAACGTAGATAGTATAGTCAATTAGATGATATGAAAGTCTTTCTTCTAGAAACTAGTACCGCCGGGGAGAAACTAGTATAGTGGGGGCTCTTCTCTTAGGGTTTCGAGTTTGAATGAAGAGTCTCGATCTCGTCTCACAGCAAGCTGTGTGGTCTAATCCTAGCTATAGGTCCTTTGTCCATTAGTCGCGTTAGCAGAAAACGAAGTGAACGAGAAAAGGAGGGCCCCTTCACGAAGTTAGTGAGGCGACTGAACGAACAGAAAGCGGGGAAGCGGCTACAGTACAGTACTTAACACCCTACAACTTTCGACTGAGCGAAGGGTTCAGGAAGTATCTCCCATTGGTTGACAGCACTCAAGTAAGGTCGGGCCAGAAGAAAGAAATGTTAACTGACAGGGACGAGACGAAATAGATCTATCTTTGGCTTTCGAGTATTCACCTCCTTCCCTTGGAAGGCCTTTTCGTCGAGAGAGTCCGGTCTTATTCAAGTTCCTGCTGTAAGCCTAAGCCTAATAATAATTTCATTATCCCTCTGCATTTTACCTCAAATCTGGTCCGGAAATTTATGAAAATAACTTTATTTTTACACCTCTTTACATTTATGACCAACCCTAATTCATTCTTACCAAACTAACCATATTTAACGATTTTACCCCTAAACCCTAAAACACAGTTTCATTTCTGCCCTCAGACCTAACTAAAAGGTAAAAACAAACATCTTACCATTTTCGTACCATTTCGTCAGTCATCTTCTTCTCATCTCCTCACTATTTCGCCATCCACAACATAAAGAATAGAACAACGACAAAAAAAAGGTTAATACAAGTATATTACATAGAATTTTGCTTTATTTGTGTGTTTAGAAGTAATAAAAATATTTCTATAATTAGAGAAAATTAAGTTTTTGGTGTAGTAGTTCATTTCTTTCTTCTTGTTTTTTTTAAATGTTAACACAACAATAGTAGAGAATTAAGAGTGTAGATAGAGTAAATTGTAGAAAATAGAGTCATTTCGTTGTGTTTGGGTGAGAAAATGCAGAAGATGGAGAAGAAAAGACGGTGGGTGAATTCGGTGGGCGACCGAATACAGGGGAGTCTGTTGCGTGACGCTCAATTTTCGCCCTGGGTCCCCGCAGACCCAGAGTGTTTTTGCCTTGGGTCCCCGCGGGGACCCAGAACGTTTTTGCCCAGGTCTCTGCAGGGACCCAGGGCCTTGTTTCTCTTGTATATTTATGTTATATAATTTAGTCATTATATTAGAAAAATTAGTTTTTTATAATTATAAAGGTTATAAATATTAATTATTAATTTGTCTATTAATTTTCAAGTATATGGCTGAAATTGTACCTGTTGGCATTCGGCATGGAGGATCATGGGTTATGTTATCTGATGGTTCAGAAAAATACCACGGTGGAAAGGGTCCGACTTATATCTATTCTAAAAGATATTAAGTACCATGAATTATTGACCATAATATACGAGCACACTAGAATTAATCCAACAGAATTTAACATTCAACTGAAAACTAGTTTCAAAGATGTAGAGACAAGATCTCGTATATATGTTGACATTGATGATGATTATAGTGTATCCAGTTTTATGCATAGTATTAGGCCGGAATGGTGTAAAGATCTTTCTATACTTTATCTCTCTGCAGAGCAAATTGTTCCCAGTGAGCCCAGGGTACCTGAAAGTAACGTGCCAGCTTTTGATGTAGAGGTTTCTACACAACTAATTGTATCTTCTTGGGGATAGTAACCAATTCGATTATGGTCAATACTATACAAATCCTATGGAGCCTTAACCAATACAGCGTGGAGCTTCAGTTAGCCATGGAGAATATGCGTTTTGCTCAATAAATGAAGAGCATGTACACGATTTCTTTCAGGCTCCGGCATTTGTGCAAGGTGAAGGTGTTGACATGGCTAACGAAATGCCAGCTCATACGTGGAGGAATGATTTCGAAGATGACGATACTTATGCAGGTGCAAACTTGAGTCAGCAAGCTCGTGACAGTGACACATCTACGAGGATTGGTGATGACATGGCTGGTCCTTCAAGTCTTCCACATAGTGGTCGTCGTCTGCCACTTATTCCATCATCATTTTCTATAGGCGAGGATGCAATGTCTGTGTCTACATATAACATGATAGATGTAGGAAAACTTTTCAATTCAAAGAAGGAGTTACGAGACGCATTGGGTGTATTGGCACTGAGGAATAATTTTCAGTTTTGAGTTGCAAAGTCAACGACAGATCGATTTGAGGTTAGATGTGTTGTTGACAATTGCAAATGGCGACTCCGAGCAACTAATCCAGATAGAGATGGTGGATATTGGTGTATTAAGCGCTTTGAATCCGAGCATACGTGTAGAAGTGACCAACTAAATCCAAGCCACCGCCAAGCAACCAGTCGCTTTATTGGTGAATTTGTTATGGACGAATTCCAGGACCCTGGGAGGATTTATACTCCAAACAACATTCACGATGACATACATCGAGAGTTTGGAGTCTGGGTATCTTACCGCAAGGCGTGGCTAGCAAGAGAAGAAGCACTTAGATTAGCGTGTGGAGACCCAGAAGAATCATTCAATTTGTTGCCACAATTTTGTTACGTACTCGAAGAGAGGAATCCAGGTACGAAACACATAGAAACTGATGCTGATGCAAACTTCTTATACTTCTTCATGGCACTTGGAGTTTGTTTGAGTGGTTTTCGTACGGCAATTCGGCCAGTGATTGCTATTGATGGAACATTCCTAAAGGGTAATATCAAGGCACAATGTTTATTGCAGCCGCTCTTGATGGAAATGATCAAATATATCCTGTCGCATTCGGAGTTGGGACTCAGAAAACGATGTTTCGTGGGAATGGTTTTTAACGAAGCTACGGGATGCGCTTGGCCCTGTTAAAGATCTTGTGTTTGTCTCAGATTGTCACGACAGCATTATTAAAGGTTTAAGAACAATCTTCCCTGAAGCATACCACGGGTTTTGTGTATATCATATTGAAGGGAATCTGAAAACAAAGTTCCAATTCAAAGACCGCAAAAAAGATGCTTTCCTTGTGGGTTTCTACCAAGCTGCAAAAGCATTTGTTTTTGGTGAATTTGAGAAGCATATGGAGAAGCTAAGGTTAGTTCACAATGATGCTGTCAATTATTTAGAAAATGATGTCGGTTTTCATCGTTGGGCAAGATATTATTTTCCCACTCGGCGATACGACATAATGACCACAAACATTGCCGAGAGTCTGAATGCACTGTTGAAGGATGCACGCACTCTGCCCATCATGGCCTTAGCTGATTGGATACGTTCAGTGTTGCAGCGATGGTTTTATGAAAGGAGAGAAGAAGCTGCTAAACACGAGGACAACACATTAACTGATGCAGCCTCTGCAAAAGTTAAAATTTAGGAATCACTATCGCTAACTCTGTCTGTTTATCCAGTTTCGCATTATGAGTTTGAAGTTAGAGGTCGAGGTGAAATTGCAATAGTAGTTCTTAATGCGAAAACATGCCAGTGCAGGCGCTTCAACCTATAACGACTACCATGTGCCCACGAAATGGCAACAATTAGATTCATCAGGGGCAGGTATGGAGAATTTTGCTCCAACTATTATCACAAAGGTACGCTATTAGCTGCGTATGCCGCCGAGATTCATCCTGTAGGTGATCCCACCTTTTGGCAAGTCCCCAACGAGATTCGGGCAACCATTGTCAAACCACCTATAGGTCGTCTTCCATCCGGTAGACCTAGGAATACACACATCCCATCTTCTGGTGAAGAAGTGGTCATTCGGAGGTGTTCTCGGTGTAAGCAACGTGGTCACAATCGTGCAATATGTAGAAACCCCTTAAACTTAGCGGACACATAAATAATTAATTTAGTTTGTGATTATGACTTATGCACTTATTTATATATTTTTTACGATGTTTTGTTGTGTGATGAATGTTTTATCTAGTTTGTAGATATGACTTATGTAATTATTTTTTCTTTTTACATAATGTTTTGTTATATGATGATTGTATAATTTATTGTTGATGAATCACATATTCCGTTGTGTTAAGACTCGATTGTCATTTGGTCTGACCAATCTCGCATTCGGTATAATTAACAACACCATCACCACACCACCATCAACACAACAGCACCAACATAACATCACCACCATCAACACATCAACACCCACACAACATCTCCAACACCACAAACACAGCAACATCAACATAAAAAACAACACCAAAACATCCCACCACCACCGCCACAACATCACCACCAAAACATCCCACCACCACCGCCACAACATCACCACCAAAAACAACACACCAGTACCGGCATAACGTCACCACCAAACACAACAATACCAACACAACACAACCGCAACAATATCACAACACAAATCAACGCAATCAACAGGTGAAAGCCAACACACAAAATAGAGATAATAAAATTATTTTATTTACATAAACAACAAAAAACTTCTACATCAATGTATTTGACCTACAAAAAGATCTAATGCAATTTTAATCCTAAAGAATTGGCCATGATCAGCTATGAAATCCCAAGACCGCTCTAACATAATATATTCTATATATTTACAAACAAAAACCCTACAATTCCCGCTATTTACATTTTGAGTCAAAGTACCTTGTGGCCAATGGCACTGGAACGGTATTTTCGTGTTTGTGCAGTCAGGTCGATCATCCCAAAATCCTAATCTGTGCAGTGCCATCGGGAGTAGTAGACTAATGGGCTTCATCGCATCATGGATCTCGCAACTGGAATGTCCTTTGGGGGAGGAATCATAGATTGTGATGTTATGCCTCACCAAGTCCACCAACAATGCGACCCAATGATCCCCACAGATAAGCGCAGGTAGTAGGATGTAATCGACAGTCCTCCACGCTTGTATATCCCTGAACCGATCACCTCGAATGTGCATGTCAATGTCGGAGTAGTCGGCTGGTTCTTAGGGACCTGCGTCGCCATTTATAAAGTAAATGGGCCTGAAAATTGAAACTAGATGATTAGAAAGCGCAGGAACAACAATTATTTGACATCATTAAAATAAATCATAGGCAAGTTGGAAATCTATATGTACATATAGGTGGGCATGGGCGATGGTAACATTCTGGCGAATAATATGCAGACGCGCCAGTTGTCGATAGGCCAGCAAGTAGCAATACTCATCAATGTGCTGCATTAATAAAACAACAAAGGTTAGATTTCACATTCCTAGATTACCAAGTAATGGCCAAGTGGGTGGGTGCAAAACTTACAGTATCTTCTAATTGTGCATTTGCATCTGAAATACCACGAAGCCATCACGGCTTGATAATGACAGCCCGTGTCTCAATAGTTGCGTCTGGTTCCTGCAACCAATTAAGGTACGTGGCATAAACGCTGTCCTCATAAGGGGTGATAGGGTTTATCACAATATCTGGCGGATACTATGGTAGCTTCCTGTTGGCTCTGATCGTGCGTGCTCTCATATCTGGATTAGTGTATGGGCTTCTTTCCTACGGGCCACGCCTGTAAAGCATGCCGAACCGGCTACAACCAGCATCACCCTCACGCTCTGATTGTGAGGAAATAATGTCACCTTTAGGTGGTATGCTGGATGATGGTCCTGATGGTCCCGCTTCAAAACCTGTGGTGCGCTGAGGTAAAATGTCCTTTAAAACACAAAACGTAGGGCCGTAATTAGTTGCAGTATACAATATAATACAGTTATAGCAACAAAACATAAAGAACAGTACATATGATAGAATAAGTTAACTAACCTGTGGTTGTTGACGGCCGCTCAATGCCATCCATGCCTGAGGTCTGCTGATAGCTGATCGACCCGACCCACAACTTCGCGTTCTATTCGCTGCATGTCATCGCGGATGCCCCGCTCTATCCTCTCAACATCATCTCGTATGTACATGATGTCCTGCCGCATGTAGTGGACCTCTGAATCTAAGGGAGTTGAACCAATCTTCAACAAATCTCCTAAACTCCTCGTCAATGTATGCTGGTCCAGGTGAATGATGATGTGGGAAACTGGCCGAGTGATGTGACATGACCGAGGAATGATGATGCGATGCAGGCGTGGAATGATGTGAGGCAATTGCTGAGTGATGTGAGGCTGCTGGCGAATGATGAGACCTCGCAGGAGACTGACGCTGTAACATATATGTTAGTCATATTAATAACACTTATTATCAATATGTAAACATAACTATAAATCATACCGGAACATAACTCAATGTCGTTAGGACGCTACCCCCGTACGCACCTCGTGGTTGAATAATCTCCATCAATTCAACCACATGAGGCAGTTCCATCTCTACACCGTCAGGCTGTAGGGCAGGAACAACTTGAAGTGGCTCCGCTGCAAACAAATACTGTTGCAGCATCGCCTGGGTCAAATTCGCTTCATGTTCTTCCAGCGGATGATACGCGGGATGCCATCGCATACGATAGTAGCGAACCTATTCTGCAAGCTAGGAATACTCTCGTAAATCCACACCTGCATGGCATAAATTATAGCATTACAACACGAAACACACTCAAAACAATTACATTTAGTTTGTTAGAAATACCTGAAATGCAATTGCCATCCCGATGATGTTATACTTGCCCTTAAATTGCCGCCCACTAGCTTCCAACTGTGCTGCAGTGCTCCTGTATTTGCCGTGCTGGCTGGCAACGGATCAACGTAAAGACTGCATGATGAAGAGATAGGCGGCAGATCCCCATGGGTATCTATTAAATTCCTCTAAATCCTCTAAAATATCTAATACCCAAAAATTGACATGTGATCTACCGTCCCTACCAAAAAAAAACCCTCTCAACCAAATAAAAGAGGGATAATCTAACTACATCTACATCCGAAAGAGAAGAAAAATCTAAAACATCAAATACTAAATCTATATCGTCTAAGGTGATCACGTCTCTATCCCCAAATATCATATCCCTAAGACGAGAACTATCCTCCAAATGTAAAGTAGGAAAATGCCCATACCTAAGTCCGATTATCAACCCAAACTCAACCCATGAAAACCGGACCATCTGGCTACCAACTAAAAACCACATCTCGTTTGGGTCAGCACCTACATCTATCTCATGCAACATCATGTAATGAATTAAGATAGGTGAATGATGTAAACTACCTATGTCTAACAAATGGCCTAAACAAGTTTGCCTAAACATACCTAATTGTGTCTCACTTAATTTATCCCGTATTTGGTCTAGCACTGCAAATCTCGCCAGACAACACGTCTCTGCGTGAAAGTGCTCATCTATCGGAATCTTCAAACGAGGTTGAGTTGCCAAAGACAAATGTCCTTCGGGATATATCAATCTGAGGGTAAGATCAATCCCTGCCTCATATAGCAATGGCTACCCTGAAGAAGCTAGGTCAAAAGTGTTAATTGAATGTTGTCCCTTTTCAAAACCATCAATGATCAGAATTCCAAGGGACTACACACCACAAATTTCAGCTTCTACAGATGAGTGTATTTCCAGAGCAAGAATTTTTCTCTAGTCCATACAGCTCAACAAAACTTGGACCCACTCATCCTCCCTAGTCTTTGAAGAAAGGAACCTTAAGGTCTTTTGTTCGGGATGATCCTGCCATTGCTGCAGAAAGAATAAATAATGGGTTAGCTAAAAAATCTTTCTATCATGTTTACTATGTCTACATAAGTATAAAAGAATATGTTAATGGGCTTAGTGGGCTCCTAACTTGCATTGGTACCCATAACAAATTTGAATTTTGTACAAGGTCATTATGCAAATATGCATATTAGATTTCTACTGATTAAATTTCTACTATGGATTACATTTCTATTATGCAAATTATTTTCTACATTATTGCTAATTTATAGGATCATTTTTAATGATTCAGATAATTTATCTGTAAGAAAATTTTCATTAGCTTTAACATGTTTTATTTTACATTCTACACCAGTAATTTTCAAGTAATCTATAAATTTTATCCATCTATTTGTACTTAATTTACTGGAATTTATTTTATTATAAAATTTTACTATAGCATTGCAGTCTGTTCTTAGAATATATTCTAATTTATCAAATATAAATATTTTAAATTTTTCTAAAGTATTTATACATGCTAATATTTTTACATCTATATTGGTTACTTTAGTTCTATATTTTTCACTTGTATATCTACTTAGTTTTTCTAAGCTTCGGGGATCTTCTTTGTTTGGTTTCCATTTTTCTAAGATTAAAAATATAGTTTTGCTACTTCTCCTAACAAGTTTTCTATATAATTGACTTTTTCTTGATTATCTATAAAATTAAATATACTTAAATGTAATATTGTACTGGATTCCTGCAAAGATTCAATGAATAATAATTAGTTAAAAATAAATAATAAAATATCAAAACAAATAATAAATTATAAAAATAAATAATAAAATATCAAAACAAATAATAAAATATCAAAATAACTAATAAAATATAAAAAAAATAATATAATATCAAAACAAAAAAAAATATCAAAAAAACCCTCTGGCCACGTGGGGTACACGGGCCTTAGGTCCGCGAGAACCCAGGGCCCAAAAAACATTTCTGGGCGCGTGTTATAGACGCGCCCAGATGAAGTTATTCGATACACGCGCCCAGACGAGCTTATTCACTCTGGGTGTGTGTATCACACGCGCCCAGAGTCCACACTGCAACCTTTGTCTTCCTCCTCCGTTTTTTGCGTTTTCTTACCCAAAACACCAAAATTGAGCTATTTGCTACAATTTGCCCTATCTACACGCCTACTTCTCTACAATTTTGTCAACATTTGATCAACAACAAAGAAATAAACTACCACAGCAAGTTTAATTTAGTGCTTTAATTACGGAAATTCATACCAAAATTTGGGAAATTACTTGTAAACACACAGAGATGGCAAAAATTCTATCCAATGTAAGTCACACTAATCTTTTTTCTAGTTGTTGTTGTAGTCTTTGTACTGTTGAAGATAAAACTAGGGAGTGACCAGCAACGCAATGTAAAAGAAATGAAAAGAAAATGAATAACGTGTGTTTTTAGGGTTTGTGTTTTAATAATTGGGGGCAAAATCGTTCAAGGTGGTTAGTTTAATAAGAATAAATTAAAGTTAGTTATAAATACAACGAGGGATAAAAATAAGGTTATTTTTAGAAATTTTCACCTACCCGGGAATCTATTTCTTTCAGAACCTTCTTTCTTCCAGCGAGTTCAGTCAAGGGAAGTCATCCTTACTTGACTTCTCTAGCATTGAATGAGTTCCGGGCTAAGGACGAAGTCGTACTTTAGGTGGAAGCTCGCGGAGAAGTTGAGCTTGGACCCCAGATCCAATAACCGTTTGAACACTTCTGTCCAGAACCTCCCAGTGAACCTAGGGTCCCTATCACTGATGATGGTCCGGGGTATGCCCTAGTACTTTACATCATCTTTTAAAAAGAATCTTGCAGCTTCTTCTGCAGTACAGTTAGTAGTGGCTGGAGTGAAGATGGCATAGAACTCATGTATAGTACAACCTTTACTAGGTGGTCCATCCTCCCCCACCTTAGGCAAGCTTGCAATTCAATCTTGCAATTCAATCCATGGATAGACTTGCCCGGTCTCTCTGGTATAGGCAAGGGCTCCAACCCGCAGGTTTAGCTTGCTCCACCTTGTCCTGCTGACAAAGACGACAAGTTCTCACATACCCTGAAACCTCTTCCTCCATCTTTGGCCAGTAGTCACCTCGTGCTATAAGGGCCAGTGTCCTCCGTGGGTGACCAGCCGCATGGCACTCCCTTAAGATCTCCTTCCTTAAGTCTCCAACCTTGGGCACGTAGAGGCAATTCCCTCTGGTGATCAAGAGCCCATCCTTGATCCAAAACCTCAGGAATCTATTCGTAGAAGCAAGTGTTTCATGTAGTTGCCGTTTTCTCTTTTTTATCGAGATTGGTTTGGTGTGCTTATGGATCTACAGATTCATTACTTGTCAAGCTCTCATGGGCTGGTCAACTTCCAGTGATCCCTTAGCTCCGAAGATAAAATAAAATAGTAGAGGCGGTCCCCAAAGTGCTGTTTACAGCAGGGTTCTTACCGATCTTGAACAACTTCATGAGCTCTGGGAGAAGGGAGGGTGGCGATCTTAAGCTTCTTCCTTCTAGATGCACTTTCCTCCGCTCTGCTCAATCACCTCTCGACCAGGTTTGGGCGACACATACACAGGTTTGCTTCGGCGGACCGTTTCAGCTCCGGTTTAAGGAGAGGTATTGTTCAACGATGGGTTGGCAATTCGATACCGAATCCCGCTTAAGGTCAGTCGGGAGAGATCGAGCGTAGAGGAGAGTTTATTATTATTTCGAATATGACATAAATGAAGTGCATTCCCCCCGTGTTTTTATTTGGTTTACCCAGAAATCTTTATCAAATGGCTTGGTTAGGGGCATCCTCCCCGTCGTTTTTCAATCATCGACATCAGGATTGGGACTCCCTACTTATGGCCAAATCAGTGCTCTAGTGGATCCTCAATTTAGTTGTTCATCCATACCGTTATCAAAGGAAAGTAGAAAGAAGAACGCTAGGGGGGATCTGTATCGTAATTCGATCTGCAGCTATCCCTTCCAAAAATCTCTAGTTGAGCCAAAAACAAAAAGAGATGGTTTAGTAACACATCCCTTTGTTTCGTCTTGGTCGTCCTTCCCTGATTCACTGAGTGATCAAAGCATATTGAAAGGGAGGATTTTTCAGGGCCGGAAGGAGGAAATTTCGAGACAGGGAGTTATCTTCCTTTAGTGGCACCGCACCCGCATATACACATCTAAGAAAGAGACTCTAAATTGCCAACTTATCACACTCTCCAATCATTCCACTTCTCACACTACGGCGACTAAGACTTTCTCAGGGCTCAAAAGAACCCTATTTTGGAGTGCCATCACCATCATAGGAGAACGGAAAGCTTGAGCTTTCGAAGTCATCTTTCCAAAGAAAGGCGAGTCAAAGCCATCGTGCGGCTTTTCAAGCCCGATCTTCCGACCTGCTGCGTGAAAGCCCGGATAGGGCATTCTCCTTTAGATTTGATTGATTCTAGAGTCGCATTAGCTTGGAACATGGCCTTTTCTTTTAGGCAAGATTGGATCGATTGGGCTTAGTGAGCGAACTACCTCTTCTCCGTACGAGACAGGCGAGCTACTCCAATGGGGGTAGCGTAAGCTAGAAACTACTTCCATTGAAACAATTTCTTCAGTGCCTTGACTTCAGATTCGGTATCCGTTTTCTTTGGTGTTGTCGATGAACTTCTTCCGGAGCTTCCTTAGCTTCTAGTGCCCACTTGGCCACCTTGAATCAGGCTTCCAAAGCTACTCACATCTACATCTGTAATAGATTGGATATGCTCCACATCCCGTTAAAAAAGGTTATGATTTCGAGGGTTGATAGTAAGTGGACCATAGGCATAGGTAGGTGGGGATGAACAATCCCTAGCAGAGCCCGAGCAATCCTAGAAGAAATCCTCCCAATCAATAAATGAATCATGCCCTTACCGGCCCAATCCTTTATGTCATGAATCATAATCATAAGCATGCCTCCCAATCCTTTCAAGTGATACGGTACGGCACCAACATGTCTACCCGAGACCTGTGCTCGAGATGGTTTCGCTTCCCCGAGTGACTCAAGGGGGGCAGCTGTGCCACTTCCCTTATACTGGTCAAAAAGGTTGTGATCGTAATTGACAAAGGGTTGGCCATAGGGGAAGATGCCATTTTTCACATCTCGATTCAATTTCTTTACTGGCACGGGATGCCCATGGGCGGGGTGCCAAAAGGACGATTCGAAATCCTATTTCTCTACTAATTTTTTGTGGTAAGGATTGCCATATAGGGCAGTAGTCAACATAATCGAGATGCCGTGTGCTAAATGAAAGAAATTCACAAGGTTCACCACAAGGGGGAAATGCCAATTGGACAGGGAACATGGCAATTCACAAGCCAAAACCAAGGTTGAAACATTCTATCATTTCGTATCCCAATGGAACAAATACCTATTCTTCATCATTTGTATGTCCCTCATTACTCTTTATGTTACCAAGCCAAATCCATCAATAAAGGAAGATAACTTCCCAAACCATAATAAGAATCATAAGCATTACAACCATTCCATTCCTGTGTAGGTGAAGCAAGGAACTATCATGTCTAACCGAGACCCGTGCTCGAGCTGGTTCGTTCATGTCATTTCTTCTCCGAGCAATGCTTCCATTCATGGATTCTCGGTGCTGTACCCATGGTGCTAAAGAAGATGATGACTTGGTGAAAACTGTAGAAGCGTACAAGATAATCAGTTTTCTTTACTACTTATGTTGGTCCCAATATCTGTAATTGTATATAAGATGAATCAGTTCGGCGTGATCAAACTCCAGATATGAACTTCTTGATTGCTATAAGCTGGATAATTATTGAATTATGCATGTAGTGTTTTGGAAATATCAGTAAAAGATATTTCTACGCTTTGGGTTGGACAAAATTTAGTACTCTACTATGTGTATATATGTATGGGATGGTTGTGCTTCTACACCTCAATCCTAAACATAGCTCGGACTATTAAATATATTAAGGGTAGTGTGTTATATTTAAATATTTGTCTCACAGTTGTTGTTCTTAGGTGGTATTTGCGATGAACACAGGAGTGAAATAGTTGCACTAACTGCTGATACATCCACTGCAGAGGGACGGAGTGAAACAGTGCATCGTAAAGCTTCATTTAGCCTTTTTTATCTTTAAGTGCATAGCATTTTCTTTTTAAAAATTCTAATGCAGACATATTGTAGAGTAAAGCTTCATTTCTCTCGTTTTTTTTTCCAATTAATACTCTGACACATTAATCTTTTATTTTATTCTTTGTTGCAGAGATAGTTGCAGGATTGATTTTCATAGATGGAGGGGAGTATGGCTATGTATCTGTAAGCTAAATATGCTTTCTAGGACATTTAAAGATGCCTGAGTTGACAAATTAAGTTTGCTTTCTACTGGCCAGAATCAGATAATTCATGCTAATTGTTATATAGGATAATGCTGGTTGAGGGATTTTATTTGATCATTAAGATAGGGAGTGAGACATGTACATTCACTTATGTGTGCTCTCACACACACACCCCATTTTCTTTTAATGTAGATATTAGAAGGCTTAAAGTTGTTGGATATGTATAAGATTTGAGTGAATGCTTCATTATATCATAGCAATTTTTGAACTCCTGTATATAATTGTAAGAAATCATCTTTGTTTTTGGATTATAACATTAATGTTGCAGGTGAAAATGTTCAATAGGAATGAAGATGCAGAGAAATACTTCAGCCATCTTTTGACGAATGAACTAGGAAGATTTGATGAACGGCTTATAAATATAGACAAGGTAGAACAGGAAAGAATAACACAAAGAGGATTTGATTCTAGAGGAAGTGAAACTTCAGTGGTATGTATGTTGAAATGGTAAATTTATTGCTCTTCCCAATGTCAACGGTATTGTTGATTGCATTAAGATTATATTCTTTCGCGTATTAAATTTAACTCTATTTTAATACTGTTTCATTCCTTCAGTTAAAAATGTTGGTGATTGCTAAAGGTGCTGGAGCACCTTTTTGACCCAATAACATTACTCACGGGACACATCTTTCCGATGCCTTCAGCCAGCCCAGAAGGCTCTCTGACTTTGGAAAGGACGAAGTATATGTATGTATAGTCATTAGTTATTTGTTTTCAAGCTTAGAAGTTTAGGTCTTTTTGTTTTGTACCATGGCGGATCCTGTTGATATATTGGTAGACGCGTGCGTATGGAATTGCAGGCTGTGGAGGTATTGGACGAGGGTTATCAACGAAGGAAATTTGTCAACAGTATCCTTTGTAACAGAGATTAAACCCAACATTAGTTTTGGGCAGTTGGGGCTTCTTTTAGTTTGGACTGGATTCGAACTGCCATTTTGGGCTTGTCTTAATTCAAACCTTTTTGTGCAATTGTCGTATTATTTTTTTATGTTAATAATTAAAAAAATAGTTTGAACTCATTATTGATTCATTAAAGGTGAATTTTACCAAGACAGTCATTCGATCTGTAGATTTATTATCAATTTTTAGAATAATATTAAACAAACATTTGCATTTGAATACTTATTATTATTCTTTTAGAAAAATATTTGACTTATTTATTTTCTAAACTGATATAATAATGTCAATATTCAATCGATCGTATTATTAAAAGGTACAGCAACCAAACCCCGTAAATGGGACAGAAACTCGCGCTTTCTGTGCTAACTTCTCCACCAAATTAAACTGAAAGTCATGCTTGCAAACCTTTGTCTCCACCTTATTCTTCGTATTAATTTTACCGCTTATAAAATAAAATGGATGGGTTCATTGTTGGCTTCTTCATGAAATGAAAAATTAATTGTAGGAAAGGGATTGTAATATGTGTTTTTGTGTCAACGAAAAGGAGCATCATGAATGATTAATGGTTGCACATGTAGACCAATAGAATTCTCCGTTCAATTGTAAACAACTTATTCAGAGCTATATCGTATAATTCTTTCTTTTCTTCCCGAAAGTACTTTGCATGTTCACTCAAATTTATCATTCAACCTACTAACAACTAAGCCAAATATTTATTAGACCAGAAAAGCTTTCATCATCATATGGTCATTTGTCTATTACTTACATTGACTCAACGAGTTTAGAAAGTAAAACTAATTATATTTAGTCATCTTAGGAAATTTCTGTCTCCCACCGATGTCTCCTCTATATGAGCATTTAGATTAATTTTTCAGGTTCGTGATGAGATAGAACATCCTGTAGATGACGACGGTGACATGACTGAGATGTACCTTACAGAGAAAAAACGAAGGTTGGAGGCTTACTCTTCCAATGATGTACACGGTCACAGTAATATTTCAGGTTTGGGACAGAATAGTTTCAAAATCTGCTCCCGTTTTAGCCCGTGGGATCAACCAGTGGAGCTCAGAGATTGCAGAGGGCATTTAACAGTATTGTGACTTCAAGCAAACATGGAAGCTTAATTAGTTTGTCTAGTAGTGGGGAAAACATTGACCAACTTGAAATGTTACTGGAAGCATACTTTGTTGTTATAGACAGACAATACACTCAGCAAGTTGTTATTGGTAAAAAAATAAGTTAGTTTATTCAAACGCGTGTTGAAACCTTTATAATTTGTATGTATGCAGTTTACAATATTTGATAGTGTTTGCATCTTAATTATATAATGATTGGTGAGGCATCTCACATTTTTCTAAAATTTAGCTTGAGTATATTAATGCTGCTGAAATTGCCATTCCTGTTTTGAAGGCTGCTTATATTCATCTGTGTACTCGAGTGTCTGTGTCTTTTGTTTGCTTTAGTGTTTATTTATGAAGACGAGTAGAGTCAGTTTGTCTTCTCATACTGTAACGAACATAAATGTCCTTGTTTAAATAAAGTTCTGGATCGTTGTTTCTTATGTTTCTTAAATATTTTAAAATGCATATCCCTTGTCTTGCCCAAGAGCAGCCACTAAAAATTTCTCCAACATTTGGGTTTACTAAATACTTCACAACATGGTTGGTTCAGCCAATGATGCCAGAACATAACCTCAAAAAGCATGAAAATATAGGAACATTGCCTCAGCCAACATTCATTTTATCGTACTATAACTAAAAATCTGAGCTTGTACATGGTTTTATTCTTGTAAAATATCGAACGTGCTACAATAGAAAGCAAATTCAACAAGATTATTTATCACGAAAGTCCCTAACCCACGCATAAATTACGATGCAAGGGTTGTACTTGGGCAACTGTCGACAGTACAGGCTAAAATATCTTTATAATCCCTAGATATTCTAAAAGAGTCATATACCTTTCCATCTCTGCTCTTCTTATACTCGAACAACAGATTTGAATGATCAAATGCAGTAAGTTTAACAAATCCATAATCATAGTCTCTATATAAACTCCACGCAGTTTGGAGGGTGGTAAATTTCGACAGGCTTGCTCCTCCGCTGCCAACAACCACATGTATTGTACCGTTTAGTGTGCCCTTATAATAGTGCTTCTCTTGATTGGTGCATATATTCTGTATCACCAGAAAATTGATAACTCAGTTGTTAGCTAAAAGAATTGTAATTTCCAATTTTGATTGCAGGAGCAACTGATAATCATCTAATCTATAATACAACATGTGGCTGTGTATATAAACCAAAAACGAAAGGGTAAATTTACATTCAGGACTATGTTCACGTGTTCAAAAGGCAACAGCATTTAGGCAAAAGAATTTCTTTTCCATTTTAACGACGATGGAAAAGGCAATCAATGAGGTATGTGAAAGGATAACTATTTGACGAAATTACTTTAACAAGAGCTTGTATTTCTCCTCTCTGTCTTCTAACTTTTGAATGGTCTAATTTAACAATTCACAGTTTAGCTTATCAAATGGGCAGGGGAGCAATGCAGACGATATTTGTACTTTTCAAATTATTTTCATCTTGAGTTCTGTAGTAGGAAAAGGGTAGCAAAGACACAAGAAAGTTTAGCTTCTATAGTGCTTCAAATTGTACCTGGTATATAGGGCATATCCTTTCATAATTGTGGCAATGGCCATACATGGCAATATCAACCTTGTACTTCTGCCAGAGTTTCTGAAGACTCTCCCTCCCCATTGGTTCAGCAAATGATCCTTCTACAGCATAGGAATTATCAGAAGAATAGCCAAGAACCCTATGTGCAAGAAAAATCAACCACGGTTGCTTTTGCCTATCAACAGATGATAGGCAGTGCTCAATGAATTTGTATTGCTCGGTTCCCTCTCTCCAATCATGTTCTGTGTCAGCTATGCAAAATCGAAACATGCCATAGTCCGTGGAGTACCTAGTAATAAAATCATAACTTCCAACCTTAGATCCCACACCACCATGAAACAAGTGAACCAGAAAAGATAGAATATATAAAAAGGAAACTATCTAGGTTCGTTCACAAATTATCATGTTTGGAAAAAACGCGAGAAACAAAATCCTGTGTGATTAAATATCATCTCATATTTGCTTAGTCTAAGTAGAATAATGGGCGGTAGTAAAAAAGGATCAAAAGATGGTAGGATAAGGTGTCTAGTGTGTCAAAACATAACCATCATCAACAGAAATTAAATCGGTAAGTTTGTTCCTTAAATCACTATACCAGAACTTAGCCCTGTTCTCAGCAGGGACATAGAACATAGTCTCAGCCAAGACACCGCACTCTCCACCAGAATCCATATTCTCATAGAAAGATCCTGTTCCTGGCCAGTCACGCTCATGGTTCCCACTGGAAGCAGAAAACACTAAGTGCCTCATAAGATGAAATTCAGGACAAGTTTGTGCGCTGACAAGCTGGCAATCTACATAGGTAAATTGTGACAAACCTTGCAATCATGTATGGCACAGTTGATGCAATTGGCTCAACCTGTGCTGTAAACTGATCCCACTGTGAAAGGTATCCATTTGCATAACAAATGTCTCCAATGTGGAAAACTATATCAATGTTCCTCAAGTCTTGAATAAGCTGTCTAGTGGAATTAAGAGAACCAGGCTGGAAGTTATTATATTCATTAGAACCATCAGCTTCATCCTGCAAAATGACAAAAATAAGAAACTACTTATAGATTGAAGTTTGTAGGTAGAGTAAAATCACTAATGAACTTTGAACATGCTACTAAACCAATTGGACATAAGCTGATGCTGAAACAGGGAGCAAGAACTTTCAAGAAAAGAGTATAAAATTATTATGGCACTTTAAATTTACTTAATATTCTAACAAAGACAGTTCAGCCCTATCATCAGAAAAGTAAAACTAGCTATGCCTATTCACCCAACAATTATCATGAATACATTGTTAGATGTGAAGCAAAATAAAATATTATTTGAAAGAGTAGTTAGTTTATGCAAGAATTAAGAGTATTACTGGCAATATGACAAACATGCAGATATTCACACGCTCATTCACACACAAAGACAACCAGATGCAATACTAGATTTAACAAATAGAGCTGTCGAGCTATATATCTTATAGAGCTGCTGACTGACATGACTTTAAATTTCTATGACAATTCAAACCTTTCCCATGTCACCAAAAATGACAACTTGTTGCAAAGAATTTTGACCAGGATAAGGAGATGCTTTAAACTGGTACTCTGAACTCCAAATAATTGTACCATTGAACAATCTATGTCCCAGTTTGTAGGTGTACCTACATAAGACAAAAGAACAATAGATGAAAGCATATAATAAGTTGATTTCCATGAACTACTAAAGGTTGACAGAAATCTTATAAACATGGTGCTAATTTAATATTTAGAGAATTCTTTTTACAGAAGAACTCATCTGCTTGAAAAGATCCAAAATTTAAATTTCAAACACAATCCTTTTTATGAGAGAGCTATGTATTATTCGATTGTTAGAGCTTAAACGTAGTTAGCCTCATACAAAAACTCAATTTCAATTCAACAATTTATGAAGATTATTTCAGCCATAGTCATATTTCTGTTAATAAAATTTAAAATAAAACCTTAACAATTTAGCATATTGCACTCAGATATTGATAAAAATGCATAAAGAATTCATTATCATGGTGTTAAAATTCTTTGCATGTTTAAGGACAGGTTTAAATTGAATAGGTTCAACACTCCCAAGAATCAACATCATGCACCAGCATATGATGTAAACATACATTGCGTTTGGCCACAACTCCTGCAAAAAGCTGGTGTGTATGTATCCAGGATCACGCCATCCAACTGTGCTTGCCGGTGCACCTGCACATCTTATCTACCTTAGACAAAAAACATCCAGGGAAAAACTTTTGGGTGATTTTAGCCAATCTACAAAACATTCACAATATCCACCATACTTTGGTTGGTTTGTAACCACAAGAAGCCTTACAAAGTAAAGAGCAAAGAAGTTAACAGATTAGTAACACTTATGCTGCCATAAATACCATTTTAGAGACCAAACAAAATATTAGAATGTAATGTACATTTGAATGCATAAACACATAGGCAAATCATATGAGTGTTGCAGCCAATCTATTCAAATGAATTCACAGTAGCATTCTCTTTTTGTCTATCTTAGCAGAATAAGACACAAAAAGCATCAGAATTTCTATTACGTAGAGTGGATTATTTCAAACTAATATTCACTGCTATAAAATGCAATGAGATTCATAATTTAGATAACAATGATTTGTCACTCCAAGTTAATGCAATTTCAGTTAACTTCACATATGTCATTTGGGTTAAAATATAAAAGGCAAGAGTTACGCACCACACATACTGCCACGTCCAAATGTCAGTGTTCCAGCAGGGGAATATGTACGATCACCTCCTTCACGACCCCATTCCACAAAAGGTTCTGCTACGGTAATCCCATATCCACTAGTCCACGTTACTGTCATCTGAATATGAAGTTGGAAAGTATTGTAAGCTACAAAATAAGATAACTATGAGCATTATTTGTGCAACTGAAGTCCAGGATGTCTAATGTGGGTAAGAATTGAACTTACCTCATTCCACATTTTTCCTTGTGCCAAACGTGGGTAAACTGGTGCATTTGGATTTGTGAAAGCCACTTTATTTGATACTGCAACTAGCTTTGGCTATTATGGCAACAAAAGGAAAACGCAAATTATAGATAGAGCATTAGTAAACAATTGGATAAACAGGATCCATAGAAAATTGCATCTTCCCTTGAAATTATAGGATCATAAATTATGATACAACAAAATTTTAACAGATGAAGAAAGTCAAACTGTACTGATGCTGAGAATGAAAGAGACATATTCACTTAGAGACACATACATCCCTCTAAATATTTCAACAAATATAGTCTAAGAAACCCAAGATGATGAATGGTCTCATTTGGAACAGGATGACGGTTCTAGAAGGATGAGAAGAAGGGCAAAAGGGATATACGTCAAGCAACAATAAAAAAAATTTCAATTGCTGTATGAAATTCTCTTCACATAGCCCATCAGGGAGCAATTAGATTAATGCATTGTTGTGTTGATTTCATACAATCTACCGAGCAGGTACTGGAAACATCATTTCTATAGGACAATTGCTAAGCATCTCAAGATAAATTTATTTTGGTAAAGAATAAAATATGCATGCCGACCAATAAAAATCATTGGTTCTTCACATTTTGGGTATTTGTGGATTAAAATAATTAAGATACAGATAACAGTAAGGACTTTACATTTAAAAAATCACCAGAAAATAGTGCAAAAGAAAAGTCTGATCTCTGATTTATCAACTGAAGCTTCAATGAACCTTTCCCTGTATGTTTGTATTGAGGGCTAGAGTAGTTGGCATACTGATACTGTTGGGAGAAATAAGGTAGTTAAACATTACTTTAGGAATTCCAGCTCAACTTCAGTGAAAAGCAGGCTAAGAAAGAAGGTGGAAAAGTGGTGGCAAAGAAGCACAATGCAAACCTTAATAGGTGCAGAACACAACAGTGGAGGAGTTATTCTTGTGTTTTCTGCAGGGCAAGTGGAAGCACTACAAATGGTGAAATATTTATGCTTCCGATCAGATCAATGTTATTGAGTTTAATTGATAAACATCAACAAGACAAATAAAATATGTATATATTGTACCTGAAATCCGAAGGAGAAAATACTCCAATCCAATCATCAACAGACGGCTTTGGAGAACTATACTCTACCGTCACCCACTCTGAATTTTGCCCCTGAACAGCAAGAAAACTTACAATCATTAAATGCAAAATAAGCTTAGATTTTCATGTTTTTGCATATGTAATCTTTTTTTTTCTGGTGGTTCTAAGGAAGAGGCATTGACCTAATAGAAGTTTCAGCGAAAGCTAAAATGACATTACATAAGATTTCAACTGTAGAAAGATCAGGTGGCAATCATATTGACTTTGGTTTTAATATACGTTCACAAGATCACCATAAAGAGAAACAAAGAAACGTGCTAGTGCTGAAGCTCACCTCCAATCCAAGAACATGAGGAGATGCTTTAATATAGGCACGATCATCAAGAGCAAATATAGCATTATGAATAGCAATTCTTGAGAGCGGCTGATCTCCATGGGAACTTGCCACTTGAAAGGTTCCAAGAACCAATACAATACCCAAGAAGATCAATCTCAATTCTCTCATCCCACCAAATATCTGAAATCGAGCAAAAACAGGAACATAATAAATCAGCAAGACCAAATTGGAAAACCGAAAACTCAGAATCCAAGGGGCACCTTCAAATCACGATCAGAGGAAAATATTAATGAGAAAATGGCTGACTATATTTAGATTTATTAACTTTTATCACTGCCTACGGCCAGAAATGCTGAAGCTAGCCCATCACCTCATATTTTAACTCAATAAATATAACCATCAACCAAAAGCTCAATTATTCTCCTCCAACTTACAGACATACTGATGACGCGACTCAAAATCAAATAATCACAATTCACGGTCATACTGTCTGTAATTCTCCTCCCACTACACTTAAGTCATGGTTTGAAGCAGAAAAGAAACGAATGACCAACTGGATATTTAAATATATTAACAAAACAAATGGAACTGGTACTGACCAAGGGAGCTGTGAAAAGGGAAATATTTGCTAAACAAATGTGAAAGGAAGAGCTGAAGATTGTAAGGCTTTAATTGGTGATAATGAATGACGACGACGAAGTAGAAAAAGAAGCATTTATTAGAGATCTAGAGAGTGAATTAAGTGTATCGAATCTACCATTGGAAGATTCGATCAATCCGTTTGTTTCGTGAGGGAAGTCAACTGTTGTTATTCTGGATAGTGTCCATAGACTGTAGACGTTTTTGCCAGGCAAATTACCGACTAGCACGTGGTACGAGGAACATGGTAACGTGATAAGAAGAGTTGAACGGGTACTTCACCATTGATGTCTACGAGAGAAATTAAAATAAAAAGACAGCACTTCGAAACGTAATATCATTAACCACTTGAAGGAGGGCTTGAACCCCCGAACTTGTGGTTAACAGCCACACGCTCTAACCAACTGAGATACTCCGGCTTATTCATAGATCTTTTTATAAGTATTTAACTATTTAGATCCAAAAAGTTGCTAGTTTGATAAGCAGATCGCGATCTAGTTACATTGGAGATTGGGGACGGAGATTGGCGAATTATCATACAATGTGAAGAAAAGCAGTTTCCTCTTCACTTGCACAAAGGAAACTCTTCTCATCCTGAGATCTCATCTCTCTACTCCTTCCTCTAACCCTCCATCTTTGCCCTTAAATGAAAATCCCTGCCACCAAACTCCAGCAACTCCACGGCCCAACACCGGCAACAAACCCTAACCCAGGACAACATAACATCTCTAGAAACCACTCTTCACAAGTCCATTCTAACCGACAACACTGATGAGGCCTGGAAGTCTTTCAGGTCTATCACTACAAACACTGTACTGCCCTCTAAACCCCTCACTAACTCTCTCATTATCCACCTTTCCTCTATCCAAGACAATCACAACCTCAAGAGAGCGTTTGTTTCTGTTGTTTATGTCACTGAAAAGAACCCCAAGTTGTTGGATTTTCAAACTGTGCAGACCGTTTTGGGTTCTATGACAATTGCCAACACTCTTGCCCCTGCTTTTGCTTTGGTTAAGTGCATGTTCAAGAACGGGTATTTCATGTCTTTTGAACTGTGGGGTGGTTTTCTTGTTGACATTTGTAGAAAGAATAACAAGTTTGTTGCTTTTCTTAAGGTTTTTGAAGAAAGTTGTAGGATTGCTTTGGATGAGAGGTTAGATTTTATGAAACCTGACTTATCTGCTTGTAATGCCGCATTAGAGGGATGTTGTTGTGTTCTTCAATCCATTAGTGATGCTGAGGGAGATATAGAAACTATGTCCGTTTTGGGTGTCAGACCTAATGAATCGAGCTTTGGCTTTCTTGCTTATTTATATGCTCTTAAAGGAGTTGAAGAGAAGATCATTGAGTTAGAAAATTTGATCGGCGCGTTTGAATCAAATAAAATATTGTTTTACAGTAATTTGATTAGTGGGTATGTTAAGTCGGGAAAGTTAGAGTCTGTTTTGAGTACTATTTCGCATAGTTTGAGAGAAGGCAATATGGACCTCTCAAACTTGAGTGAAGAAACATACTCTGAAGTGGTTAAAGGATTTCTTGAAAAGGGAAACATTAAAGGATTAGCAAATTTGATTATTGAATCTCAGAAGCTGGAATCTACAGGGATTGTGGTTAACAGGTCCATTGGGTTTGGAATTGTTAGTGCTTGTGTTAATCTTGGATTATCAGATAAGTCACATAGCATTCTTGATGAGATGAATGCTCAGGGTTGTACTGTTGGCCTTGGAGTTTATGTGCCAATACTAAAGGCCTATTGCAAAGAGCATTGAATGGCTGAAGCTACTCAATTGGCTATGTATATTTTGGGGCTTCAATTGGATGCAGGTATTTATGATGCTTTAATTGAAGCTTCAATGACAAGTCAAGACTTCCGGTCAGCTTTTTCTTTATTTCGGGACATGAGAGAAGCCAGAATACATTATTTAAAGGAAAGTTACCTGACAATAATGACAGGTTTGATGGAGAATCAACTGCCTGAGTTAATGGCAGCATTTTGAGATGAAGTTGTTGAAGACCTGCATGTTGAAGTGAAAACACGTGATTGGAATTCAATTATTCATGCATTTTGTAAAGCCGGGCGGTTGGAAGATGCAAAGAGAACTCTCAGAAGGATGATATTCCTGCAGTTTGAGCCGAATGATTAAACTTATTTGTCACTAATTAGTGGTTATGCGAGTGGTAGAGAATTATTTGGGTTTTGATGCTGTGGTAAGGTTTCAACTGATGGAAAGAAAGGGATTAAATTTGATCACAACTTGGTCAATGCATTCCTGTATGCCCTTCTTAAAGGGGGTTTCTTTGATGCAGTGATGCAAGTTGTGGAGAGATCTCAAGAGATGAAAATCTTTCTAGATAAGTGGAAGTACAAGCAAGCTTTTATGGAGAACCATAAAAAGCTTAAAGTAGCTAAGTTGAGAAAGAGGAACTTCAGGAAAATGGAAGCACTTTATGCTTTCAAGAATTGGGCTGGTCTTAATGCATGAACTGCAACTGTGCCCTGTGATTAGCTGTCTGCTAGAGCTTTTGTTCACAATTTTTTCAAACTTCAGCTTGTTGGAGTGCATAGACATCAGTAGAATCTTGATGCATTGTTTTCTTGTGCTTAATACTCACCATTGGTGGGCTACTAGTTTATTGGAAGCCTTGGACAACTATAGATATATATTCTGGAGGTAACAGAAATAATTTCAAATTGTGGTGTTTAGAATGTATAAACCATGCTATGATCTGACTGTGCCTTGTTTGGTGAAGGTTCTGCTCAATGTACCCAAATTAGTGTTTGCGGCATAT
The DNA here is from genome assembly GCA_019650275.1 of Xylocarpus granatum. Taxonomy (NCBI): domain Eukaryota; kingdom Viridiplantae; phylum Streptophyta; class Magnoliopsida; order Sapindales; family Meliaceae; genus Xylocarpus; species Xylocarpus granatum. The sequence goes on along the minus strand of BNST01001814.1, from coordinate 80,702 downwards.
TACCAATGACCTGACAAAGTGTTGAAAATTGGAAATTCTTATTGTCTGTTGGGATGATATGGTCCCCTGATGTTGGGATTCTCTAACCTTTCAGCCTTTCCATGGGCGGCTTACCTTTGGCAAAGGAAGGGATGTATCATTGCATGTTAGAATTGCTCAAGTTTCCTATTGTGACTTCAGAGAGCACTATCAATAAGGTTTTGTTTGCATACAAGAGATCTATGCTTTACTGACAGAACAAATCAGATAACCGGGTTACTGAGGTTCCATTCCTATTTCTTTTGAGCTGTCTACTTTCGCTGGAAAACAAAACAGAGCAAATTTTAGTATATTTTGCAGGCAGTTATTCTGCTGTAGCCGAAAGAACACTGCCCCTTGAACAATTTACATATAGTAATACAACTAAAATTTTAATTTCTCAGGATAAATTGGGAAATTTTGTTGTTTTTTTCCGGCTAAATAATGACACAAGATTCAAGTTACTACGACTATAAGCAGTTTGAGTGACCAGGATGCTCTAAAAGGCTATATTTAAGTTGGACTTGCTATAAACGGGAATGGATGACAATTATTTTATTTACACGAATGAATTTGTATTTTATATATATATATATATATATATATATATATATATTCATAAGCTAGTTGCATCGCATTCTATGCATGCTAGTGTTGGTTTGGAAAAACTAACCCAACGCTTGTGGTGTCAGTATACCTTCTATGATCCTTTTTGCCTTTTTCTTTTTAGATTCCTGTTTTTTATTTTATTCTTTCAAATAAATGAAAAAAAAATTTTTTTTTACAAATTAACAAAAACAAACAGTCTTTATTTTTATTGTTATACTTGCCAAGAAACTGAAGGTGCCATGGAGTGTATGTTTGTCTTTATATTTTAGGTTAATCAATCAGAGGTTGAGTTTCTTGTTGCAAAACCCTTGGAAATTGGTAAATGTACATTAAAACCACCCTACCTACACACGACCCAAAATAATAATAATAAGCCAGCAGTAGCAAATAAAACCATTAATCATTGTCATGGCAGGAAGCGTAGTACTATCATAGTACCCTCCCAAGTTACTGACCAGTGCTGGATTCCCCGGATGCGCAACATTTCTCTCTGTTGTGTTTTTGGCGCTGTAAAGCCACTCCATTATGTCAGGCTTTGTATCTCCACGACAATTGAATATCTGTACGTGGAATTTTGTGAACTTTGCAGCTGCCTAATCATTTCCTGTGCCCTGATGATGCCATGAGGACACCAACGGGCACGATAAACATGGATAACATACAGACTAGCAATATACACGTTCTTTTAGATGATTTACGGTACTGCCCAAACAGAAGTACGCCCCAAAATGTGCTCACAAGTGGAAGTGCCTGACATTACAAGCCCGAAATCTACTGTATTAGTATAAAAAATTTCAACTTTCAACAGAGACATGCATTCCTCATACCAAAATCGTACTTCTCTGGCTTGCATTAACAGTAATACTAACCTGAACAGCATCCGCTGCTGCGTATCCTGCAGCTTGACCTCCCATAAATTGGAGACCATTCCCGAACCCACACAGGAGGCCAGCCAAAAACGCCCAGCCTCTGCCATTCCAGTCATGTAAATATGCCTTAAATGATGATCTGGGTATGGAGGCATGCAAGAGCAGAAAGAATGTCTATTATGTGTAAGGGAACTACAAACCTTAATTGATCTTCTGTTCTCAAGTTCTATAACGAAGTTTGCAGTCCCAGCTTTCACCTTCTCTACTGCACCAGTTCCAATCTCAGGATCCTTCATTCCTGTCCGTACAAAATGAGGCCAGACAGACATGCAATTAACATAAATAAATAAATAAAAAGTTATGATATTTTAATTTCAGAGTTCTCTTACCATCCTTTGGCAATGGCGCTTGGGATGTGGAGGTATATGTAGCCCTGGAACCGGGTATGCCTTTTTCCATTTGATGTTAATTAATGGTTGTACATCACAGATGTTTATTAATTGATGCATTTGTTTTCCATAAACCTTCAGTGCAACTTGGCTAACTTTTGTTCCCCCTCGGCATAATTTGGAGATTGTTATATTATTGAACTACTTGCAAATAATAAGATTGAGAAGAACTTGCATCAAATTAATGAAATTGTCTTCGTATTTTAATTTTGGTTCATGGTGTTTGAGAGAAACAACGATAATGAAAAAAAATTAAATGAAAATTTCGTAAATTTCTTTTACTATATTAATTGAACGGTGAAACTCATTTTTAATTTTGTTTATTATTAGTGAATGAATTTTTTTTTATTTTATAAATTAAATAATCCCATTATATTAATTCTATTGATGTACAAGTACTGTCTCATGTAAAATTTTCTTTAGTTTGATTGATGTTGCATGCTCGGCAAACATTTTGTCTTTAATGGCATATCATACTTAAAAATGGTTGCCTGAATATTTAAGGGTAATTTATGCAGGATAATTGGCCCTCTGTTTTATTTGCAATGGCGGGTGGGGTGGTTCTCAGCGTTGGAAATCTAGCCACACAGTATGCTTGGGCGTTTGTTGGTTTATCAGTAACACAAGGGATATCATCAAAGCATTGCAGTTGTCATAGGTTAATCGTCCAGTTTTTTTTCGAAGAACTTGATTGTTGATTTCTATATTTGGTTGTGATTTTCTCTCAATTATTGACTCTATTTTCATGTAACAGGTACAACCTTGTATTACTTCTTAGATGACAAAATCAATAAAGCTGAGATCCTTTTCCCTGGGCGTTGGTTGCTTCATGATTGCAGTTTGTCTTGGGTCAGCTGTTCACTCCTCCAATTCAGCTGATAGTTTTTCAAGTAATTAAACTAATTTCTCTCACTTTATTAATTATATAATTTTACCACATCAGCTAACATAATATGATCTTTCCACCTAAAAATTTCTCATCGAACAATCACCTTAGTTGATCAAAATGAATTATAGGCAATACACAATGAACATCAATATAAAATTATAAATACCATCAAAACTTCAATACTAAATGTCTCAAACATAGCTATAAGTACCAACTTAGCAGGCAAAGACATTACACCAGCACCTTTCAAGACAGCATCTAGACATTGTAGAAGAGCTCCAGATACCTTTATTTTAATCTGTTACAATTGATAATAACAGTGATTGTTGAACTGAGATGGATGTGCATGTCCTTTCTCATTCAGCTGAAGAAGGCAGTGTAATTAATATTTGGCAACAGATTAATCCTGGTCTGGTATGAGACCAGCACGCCAGCTATTATTTCCTGTCATAGATTTCTCACTCTTATCAGAAATACTGACTCTTCGTACAACCTTAGTTACAAAATCCATCAACAGCCTGATTACAGCCTCCAAGGTTTGACTTGACTATGCATTTTCATTTTGACAGTTTGTAGAAATCAATCATCTATGGTTATAATCAAGACACCTTTAATTCACGCAAAAACTACTTTACGCCATTTTCTGCTGCTCAAGTTATTTCTACGTAGTAGTAATAAAATTGTTATGTTTCCACCAACCAATCAAAGTAGTTATGCAGTGAATATGAGAGTGCCATTTGTAATTTTTTCTTGATTGCATATGCAATGAATTTTTAGATCATCTAGGTTATTAGCCAGAAAATGAAGCAAGAAAATTGAAAATAATGCAACATTTCAACAGCATAACAGAATAGAAGTTCATCCAATTTGTTTTCCTTAGTTTTCATAAAGAATCTATATTGCTTCACATGGATGGTTTGCTAATTTTTTTGGCTTTTTACAAACATTTACATACATCGGAAGCCGCCATCAGATCCAAAAGAAACTCACCTTTAATTCGGTAAGTTGATGTATGAAATTCGGCCTTTCACTGCCTAGCTCACCAAATGTTAAGGCTATAATTATAGCAGCCAAGAGATTTGTCATGGTATAATCAAGGTAAGTATGCTGAGGAAGGCGGCCCCGTCTTTCTAAAAGAGTCATAATACCCAAGAAGAAGAGGGACAACAGCATGCATACTATGGCACCTCCTTTGCTCTCCACCATATACATTTTGAAGCCACTAGAGATAATCCTCTCAGTTGGTAAGAGTAATCAAGGAAGGAACGCCCAAAATCTCCTGCAATCACAGGAAGCATTTTTTGAGTGAATCAGTTCCGTTAGGCCTTATGTTGGCCAAGTTCAGCATGCATCTTCACTAGCTCGTTGAACCATAAACAATCCGAATTAATTTTAAAGCGGTCAAAGAAAATGAACTTCTTAGTCGTAATACATTAAAAGGAAATTCCAACTATATTAAAAGGTGCCTTGAAATTAGACGTAAATACAAGGTTAAATCAAGTCACACACGAGGGGAACCAGAAGCATTAATGATCAATCTGTGCAAGCCGAATAACGGAGAGAGACATAAATGAGCAAAGTATACGTGTATCAAATCAACATAATTTGGAAAATGAAGAAGACCCACAAAAAAAACATGGAATCTGCAACTGAGAGAGACACATAAGACAGTAGCAATGAATCAAAACAAAGCCAGGATAACATCCCAGAAAGTCAACCCATCAAAAGCACAACAAACCTCACCATCACATATATATATATATATATATATATATTTAAAAAGAAGAAGAAAAAATTGCAAAAATGCAAAGGTTTAATCAGTTCGGAGCCAATTCCAGTAGTGTAAACATAGGTAAAATGAAAGTGACAAATTGATACTCTCATGTGCATAAGTTAAAAAAGAATGCGAAGAGATAAGGACAGATCACCGAATTCCAGTAGTCAAAAAAGGTCAATGTGGAACGTTCTAATAGAGGGAGAATAGATCCCAGTAGGCGAGAAGTCAACGTCACAATCCTTGGTTCTTAAACGCCAGAAAGTTTGGAATCTGACAAAATACTCCCCAGACACTGAGTTGATGATGCCTTGGTATATGCAAAACATAAACTCAAGTTCTACGGGGAACGAGCATAGCGACGAGGAAAATATTTTCCAGCTGAACGGTTTCTGCGCTACTGTAAGCGGTTCATATACAGGGACGTGTCGTCACCTTCTCAGCAAGTAACTTCCTTGTGATTGGTCATTCCAGCTTCGGGATCTATTAGAACGTGATAAATTGAGTCACTCCTTCGAAAAATTACGCACGCACATGCCTTGACATTTTGGGCTTGATGAGTTCAAGTTGCTTTTGAATGCAATGGGAGAGTACAATGAAGTTTGCACGGGATTTCGTCACGGCTCGTTAACTAAATTTAACCTTTGGTTTGTTGCGTATTGCCTTAATATTTTCTTGGTCAATGTATCGCGAGGAATTGAATTCCCTGTCAGTGCTTGATTAAAGCGGCGTGCAGATCTTGTCAACGATGCAAATAGCAGTTTCCTTGCGCAGATGATCACAGTTATTATATTTTGGCTTTCGTGTACGCGAGAGTGCAAATATTTTACAATATTGAACATAATTTCTCGAAGGCAAGAATTTATTTATTTAAATTAATATAAAATAATTTAATTATTAAATAAATAAATATAATATGATATAATTACTAATAATTTTAAATTTAAAATTAAAATTTTTAATACGTAAATTTATTTATTATATCATTAATAGTTTAAATAATTATAATATATTAATTTATTTGTAATTTAATAAAATTTTAAAAAATATTTAATTATATTTAAAATAAGATTAATTAATATCTTTATATATAATATATTAAGTATTATAAAAATATATTATAATATATAAAAAAATTAATAAATTAATATAATTATAATTTATTTAATTATGTTAAGTTAAAATTTTAAATTTTTAATCGATTATTAAATAAATTATATTTAAATTAATTTTAATCAATATAATATGAATATAATTTAATATAAATACTATATAATAATTTAAATTATTTAATTTTATGTTTGCTCAACACTACAACATTCGGCTCTGGCAGGAGCGAACTAGGAAAGGGGATAAAGTACAGTAACAAATTAGTTTAAAATCAAATAGAAAGAAAATCTCATTTTAAACCTTATTAGGCGTGAGGTTGAGATAAATTATTCAAGCCCACACATATTATCCAAGATTCACATTTATAAGAAGAAAAATGACAAAATGATCAATTTTAAGGGAAGATTTTAGTTTAATGTATCGGGTCAACCTTTTTTATCATTAAATTAAAAAAAATTTAATTCATATTTTATTCAATATAAAATATAATATTTTTATTTATTTAATTATACGACACTCTTATCATGATCAAATTTATTTATCATAAATTTACTTAATTTTTTATTTTTATAAATTTTAAGAAATTCACATATTATGTGGTTTTTTTTACTAAAAAAAATAATTTTTATCATGAATAAATTTATTTATCATGAATCCACTTAATCCTTCGTAGCCTTTGAAAAATTCATATATTACATGACAATCCTTTATTGGAAGGCAAATTGTTAATGTTTGAAAGTCCATGTGTAAATCATATCTTAAATATACTATGATACCACTTCTTCCGGACCAAATGCTTATTATCAATCTAAAGTACTAGTCTATTAAGTAATGCTAATTACTCGAACTTATAAAAGTAAAATTAATCAATGTTTTATGCAATATGATATATGCTATTTTAATCTACTCAATCTCATGATCTCTTCATAGTCAAGCTCATTTATCATGAGCTTATCTAACCTATATTACCCATCCTTGCCACCTTTGAAAGTTCCATGTCCATGTGACAATCTCTTATGAAGACACAAAGTATAGGCGTTTAAAGATTCACATGCAAGTAAGAATTTGAACATGCTCTCATGCTATTTGTTAGAAGTTAAGCACTTGACATCAACTCAAAAAATTAATTTTTTAGATAATATTGTTTACGCATTTTTATAAATTTAAAAGTAACTTTATTATATTTAATATGAAATGTCACATTAATTTAAAAATAAGATAACCAAACGTGATATTATTTTAAGAATAAAATAATATAGTAAAAATATTTAAAGTTATTATAAATAATTCGAATTAATATTTCAAAATTTTGTTTCCAAATGTAATTATTTTTAGTTAAACATTACTAAAAAAATAAAATAGATTTTAATGTAATAAAATATTTAGTAAGTAAAAAATAAATAAATAAAATAAAATTTTAAATTAATTCAAACAAACAACTCATATCACATTATGTTGGTAGCATAAAACTGATGAAATCCAATGATTTTGAAAATTAGTCTTTTAACTTTGTAAAATAGCTGAAAATGTTTGTTTTATATTTTTTAATACAACCCTTACTTTTAACTTATTCTAATTACAATTTTTTTTTAATAAAAGAGTACTTATTAAATTTTATTTAAGATTGCATTAATTTTAACATGAAAAGTCAAAATGATATTTAATAACATCAAATTTTTAGTAAGATATAGTGTTTAAATATTTAGATTTATGAATCATTCTTACAATGATATCATATCGAGACAACTATAAAAACAACACAATTTATTTCTTTTCTTCTGTGTAAACTCAAATTATTTATTGTGATCATTTTATATATTAATTTAATGATTTTTTGTGATGATGGGAATATAACTAATGGATATGCACAAGGACATATAATCAAATGCAAACGAATTTTGTACTATTTCCCCCACTACCATTAATCAAGCTCTCAAATTAAAATAATAATAATGATAATAATTTTTACTAATGTTTTGGTTTTTGCTTTCTAAAAATTTAAAAAAAAATGAAAAACTAACAAGTGAAGTGACAAAAGTGATATTTAGAAGAATAAAATTTAAGATTTTATTTAAAACAATGTTATTTTAGTGTATACTATATACAATCTTTTTGTCTTTTTTATTTAAAAGAATTATAAATATCCACAAAATATTAAAGTATACCCATAATCATACTTTATTCGCCACACATTTAATTGTTTCACACTAACCAATTTTTTTTTCATTCATGCCAAACCTGTACCGTATATATACTTGTGGATTTTCGCATCCGTGGATCAAATTGCTATCCCAGTTACTACCGTGACTCCATCCCGAAGCCAAGATGGAGAACATGCATCCGACACAGTCGTGCCAATACCTAATATTCACAATCATCTATAGTCTACAAACAGATCATCATAGCTTGATCCACAGGTTAGTATTTTAAAGATAAAGGAAACCTTGACAATCTGCCGCATGAGCCGTTAAATGATTCGGGTTCCCCCTGACAAATAGGCAGCTCGCACCTTGGTGATCTCTGTTGCGGAAGAAGGGCAGGGCGCGGGGGGGAGTGTGGGTGCCAAACTTATTTCTAAATGGGGCAAAAGAACACTAATGAATTCTTCTCCAATTGAATAGGTTAGGTGACTATGTACACGGAAAACATCTTCCTAGCTCTGTGCACTTGCAATTCAAAAATATTATTGAAACGAACTTTAGAGAGGATCCAGCCAGTCCCTTTTACTATGAAATGGTACAAATTCCAAAAGGCCTCTACAATCTCCGTGATAGTAGATCATAGTCAACACGGGTTGTATGACATGAATTTCTAGTCATTATGTGAACCAAACATGGATGGTGAATAAACTATTCTACACGAATGTCATTATGAGAAAAAATAGCATAAAAATTTGCATACTAAAGATACAAAATATTATCTGCATTACATATATTCTAACAGTTAACAGTGTAATATATTGTTTGACACACAGGCAGCAGTTGCATATGATGGCAAAGGGAAAGGGTGATTGCCCTTGAAAAAGGACTTTTCCTCTCCAAAAACAAAAGATGCTCCACCCAAGTATGACTTGGAAAATGCATTGAATTATTACCTTCTCCTGGAATTGTGGTGGTATGTTTGTGCCTATTCATACCACACCATACACTAGTTACATTTAAGCATCTGCACTCCTCTTCCTTGATATATTTCTGGAGACCTCTTGAAGGAAGTTCCCTAGCAGTCTCTGATCCAAAATCATATTTGGTACCTGCAGAACAAAGATACAAGTTGAGTTCATTATATTAACACAAACAAAAGATCAGGGGTTGGGGAGATAGATAGCAAACCTTGTCACCAAAGAAAATTTTTGTATTATCAGCTATGGCCTCAATAAATTTGAGTTCAAGATATTGTGGAGTAAGCATCAACTGGTTTGCTTCAGCTTCTTTATGTATGCTGCAAACAGGGACAGAAGAACACCCTAAATCATTGCCATGATATTATTTTTATTTCCTACACCTAAAGAACGAAAAGGATCATTCTACCGGTAGAAATCAGCATCTGCCAGGCTCTTTTGACGAGCCAAGTACATTTGGTTGTCAATTTCTTCCTGCTTCCGAGCACTGTCCTTCTCCATCAACTTCTGTTCCATGAGGATCTTGCTAACATTGGAATTTTTTTCAGCTTCACTGATAGCCATCTTCTTAGCTGTCTCTGCCTCTTTCTCAACTACTTTCTGTCTCTCAATAGCGATTAACACCTAGAAAGTACAACACACAAAAATTCAGAGCTTATTAGGTTAATCACTGATTAACACAGTCACACATGCATGAATGCTTATTGTACAGCATAGAAAATTTTGGCAATGAAAGGCTAAACATCCACAGAAAAAGAAAGCCCAACCAATTGGGAATACCATGTTCAACAACAAAATCATACAGCTCTAGTTTCCCTTTTTTCCTTTCTTATTTGTTTTCAATTTTTGTTTTTTGGATCGAAGTGGGTGTTGGCCAGAACCAAGCACAGTACTGACAAAAGAAAAGTAAGTTGCAATAGAATCACAAGGTTTTTGACAGAACAAGTGTGCAAACACAACTTGGAATCAAAGTAATATCAGACAGAACCCTGTTTTGATCATGTATAACTGGCTACAATTAATATCTTGTATATCTTTTTTCTTCAAAATAAATTTACAACAGATAAAGAATAAACTAAATATATTTTTAGATTTAGAAATGTACCTTAGTGCGTTCCTCTTCCATTTGTTCGAAATTTCGTCTGATACTATCTGGAATAGTAGGCTTTGTAACACGTACACTGATAATTTCAATGCCAGGAGCATAACGCGTGCAGTCACCCTGAAGAGCATCTTTCATCTTTTCATCAATCTGAAAGAGTCAAATAGATTGTCAATATGCATCAATATTTCAACCACAGACTAGCATATTGATTACTGTATGTGTTAAGAGTGTTAAGTATGAGCCCTGATGAGCATCTTTCATATTTTCATAATTTGAAATTGTTGACTAGATCATTGCATATGCATTAAGTTATGATTTTACTACATAAATGCATTGATTGATTTGTGTGTGTTCATAAAGCTCAAGTATGCTAATAAACTACCAGTCATGGTAAGATTTACTAATGACATAGAGGGCTACAAACTCATATACAGCTGCATCTATTTTGTTGCTCTTTCATGGGGATGACAACACAAGCAACACGGGATAACATACTTTGAACCCCACCATCCCTCAGATCACACGAACAAGAATGGTCCTCTTAATAGCAATAAGCAAATTGCATAGAGAAATCAGTTCAATTAGAAGGGAAAATTGCCATCTACAGCCTTAATATTCAGCATTTTGTCTTACCTGATCAAATACATCAATATAGACTTGTTGAAGACTATGAGAACTACAGAACTGATTGATCTCATGATGAATCTTGTCATATATCCAAGTCTTGTCATATTGCACACCATAGTCACGCAATGTCTCATATACATATTCTTTATGAAGCCGGTTAACAACCTGTAAAACAGCATTCAAATCAGTGCAGTCAAAAGGAGTGTCAAATATAAGATTATCATTAATGTTAAAATGAAGTTTCTAAAGCCTGACCTCTATCTTCTCAAAGTTTATCATTACACCCCCTTTGGTCCCACAAGGAATATCGGTCACCTACATTTTTAAGCAGATGAAGGGATCATGCTTCTAAATTAAATCCTTGATTTCATAACTAGGAAAGAACTTTACTTGATCTGTCTGAAGGGTCACTTGAACAGGCTCATAGTGGGTTATCAAAGGCAACTTCAGATGGAAGCCTGAAAGTTCAGAATCAGTAGGCGCTCACAGTCAAGAAACTCTATATAAGCAACTACAACATGCCAATCACAGGGAAAGACTACTGTAGTGAGACCTGGATATGTAATTGTGTCTAGAAGGGCACCCCCTCTCCAATACACCCCAACATGGCCTTCTGGTACTTGGTGCAAAATGGATAAGCTACTTTTGATGGTTGATGATGATGGGATCAATATCTGAAAATTTTAATATTAAATACCACAAGGTGTGAGGCATAAGTGAAATGATTACATATTCTAATTTGTAAGAATTTGGCATACTTAGATAACATCAACCTAGTTTAAACATCGTAAATAAAGGACAAAGGTAATGGAAAAATAATATAACAAGAACCTTTTTCTTGGATGTTATAAAAATAGAATTGGAATTGATTATATAATCCTGATAGTTTAGTCGGCTTCATGAGATTCAGGCCTTCTTATCATCAAAAAAGAAAATGTGATACTGTTTTTTTAAAGCTCCCAAGATAAAGAAAATAATAAATCAGTGAACAACAATGCATAAGAAACCGCACATATTATAAGCAAAAGAGAATCACAACTTGAAACTATGCAATCATGATACCTAGAAGAGTTGTTCATTTAATAATAACATAAGAATTATATGAGACATTTGCAAAATTTCTTCACTTCAGTTGAAGCAAAGCCCTTTAATAAGTGGGAACACAACAATTATTGTCAATTACTATGGTTTCTTGAGAATGCACCAAATTTTTGCACAAAGACTGCCCAGAAATTGGCAACTTTGTCGACAGATAAAATTTTAACACTTCATTAAGTATCCTTCAATAATCAAAACAGTCTTGTAAAGAAAACTATACCAGTATAAAGGCAAGAACTCAAAGATTTGCAACCAACATGATTGGTGGAAATCAATGAACTATTTCTTACAATAAAAGAATTGATTCCCTAAAAATCATTATCAAACTTCAGACTTACGAACAAAATAAGGCCAATATTTTGATCCATTGAACCGATCCTTTCTGCCTAAATGAACAAAATATGCACAACAAAGCAATCACAATTTAGCAATGAACCAAACAAAAAATCGACCAAAACCTCAAAAACACCATCAAAGAAATAGAACAGTATATTCAACTCAAACGTCAAACCAAAAACGTAGTAAATGATAGAAAATGCGCAATAAATTCGAATAAAATTATAGAAATACGATCAAAGAAGGTTAAACACAAGCTCCATACTGTGAAAAATACGTAAACTTATATACCAGATTCAAAGTAACTGAATAATAGAAATAGCGCGACTAAAGATGCCTAGGAATAGGAAAAAGAGAGAAAGAGAGTTTACCAAAGCGCTGGCAGCGACGAAAGTAAGGAATACAGTAAAAATTGCTGAGGAATCGCCGGCTGGAGGCGGATGGCGAGGCTGTGAAGCTCCTGATCTTTGCTGCGGATCCATGACGGGTTTTCACAGTTTCTTCTCTGACCAAGTGTGTGAAGAATTTGGTTACCTAGGCAAGAAGAGAATCTGTTGTTAGTGTATTTTGAGGCAGAGTGTGCCTGATTGGTGTTAGTGAATATCAGCCGTCGGATGGAATGATGCGTTGTCCATTTGGTTAGAGTGAGTCCAATCACGTGTTGATGCATTATTCACCCTCGGATTCCACTGGCCAAAGATAATATTCATACGGTAACGATGGGACGCAACTTGCTTTAATTGTTTTGTTATTGTAGCAAATAGAAACTTCCGTACATTTTCCGGAGAGGTTCCCACTCAAATGGTAGATTCTTTTCTTTGGGATGGTAGAGATTTTAAATAATAAAAGACGGGCGGGCTGTGGGGTGGCTATTACAGTGAGTTTGGTAGTATAAAATTAATCAATTATAAACAATAATAATAATAATTTATTTAACTAATTTATAACAAATTATGGTATTAATTAATTTATAATTGTTACAAAATTTTAAATATAGTTTGTTATTTTTTATATGATTTTTATATAAATTCTTTGTCTGCTTTTGATATTAATACAAATTCAACCGACTTAAATTCGAACACGGTACCAGTAGTGGACTGGGCTCGACAGTACCGATCCTGTCGCCAAATTGGGCGGTTAAGAATGGCGGGAGGCGAAACTCGCGTAAAGATTTTAATGCACAGCGCGTCACTCTATGTCGCGTAAGACGAGGATTTGGATTCATGCATATCACTCAGTGGATGTAAACGGCACAGCGGAGCCATTCCGAGCCCACCTAGCCCTGCACCATTTGCCTCAAAATTTGGAAGGAAAACGAGGTTCAAAGTCTTGGCCGAGAAGTTTCCTTCGTTTCTGCCGAAAGAAGTTGAGAATATCAAAGACCTGTTTGCTCGTAAGGTGGCCACGAGAATTGAAAGGCTTCCTGTACGCGTAATTCTCACATTCTTACTTTATTGAGATTTATGGTTTCAGATCATAAAGTTGGACTTTTACTGAAAAAGTGCCAAAAAAAATCTACATCGTTAGATCTACGGTAACTGAGAAGAATTTGGTTTTGGCAAGATGGAATTATTGGCATGTGAGATATTTTAATTAAAGACATACCCTTCATTCTCTTTATGTATCTGATAGTACAAATATTTCTAGTGTTGATGCATATACTAACCTGGCTACTTTCAATGTGTTTGAAGCCATTAAGTATTAATTCCTTCATCTAGATAGTGTTAAACTATGATCTTTTGAATTATATTTTTCTCCCAAGACGAAGCAACTATGCATTAGGCGGGCTCCTAAGTCATTCCTCATTACAAGCATAATAAAGCAATACTTATTACCGTGTAAGACTTTTGAGTGAAGAGATACATTTTCGTTCTAGTTATGCATCTGATGGTGTATCTCATAGTATAATGTTGCTAGTTTTGAGGCATGTACGTATTGCTGGGCTAATCCTATTTGTGCAAAGTCATTTCAGTACTAATTCATTCATCTGATCATTATATGTTGAACTGTACTGACATTTTGAATTATATTCTTCTGTCAAGATGGAGAAGCTATACTTTTCATTGGGTTGGCTCATAAGTCATTTGTCATTGAATTATATGTACGCAGTCCCACTCTGTCCAAGCCTGAGAATAATGCAGGTGAACTTCTCAGAGAGCTGTATCATGAGTAGCCTTGCCACGTCATTGATACAGAGCAAGACAAGTCCAGAGGTTCTCCTCCATGGCTTTGATAGGTCATATTCAAGATGCATTGTTGTTTTAGGAAAAAATTCCTACTAATATGTCTGTAGAGTTCTCAACATCTTATTATGCAGTTCCTGTGTAGAATGGAGATACACTTATTAGTTATTTGAGGAGGCTGGTATAGAGACTTGGGCCATTGATATCCTTAGTTGGGGTTGCTTTGATTTAGGTTCCTCTTATATGCCTTAGCTATAGGAAATTTCCATCAAGTTACTGATTTAATTTTTTTCTATTTTTATTTTATTAATGTTTTTTTTCCTTGTGCTTGGTATAAAGACTTCCATCATTAATTTAGCATCAAAGCATGAGCACTTCTATCAGGTAATTTCTTTATTTTTACAATTATTATTGTCTTTAAGAGGTTTTCACTCTACATGAGAAATATAGGATTACTACTGGTATGACACACACTAGAAGTATGATGTGTAGCAAATCTGTCATACCTTATTTGCTCTTGATTTATATGATACTTTATGGGCTAGTTTTTGCATTCTTTCATGTAGTCTTGATTTTGCATGCTGTTGCCTTCATTAGTACACTTAGAATCAATCTATCAAATTGCAGTGTTTTTTTTTATTATGCAAGCCACTGTCAGCATGAAAAAAATAAAGTATTTTATAGTAATTGTATCTTGTTGTTTGTGTTATGCTTGAGCCAAAATTTATTTAGTTTGTATTTTCTTAGCTTTGGAAGACCAACATCAAAAGGTCGATGACACTTGTTGGACAAAGCCTTGGTACTTCTGTTGCTGTTGACTTTGCAGTGAACCATCCTGAAGCCGTAAGTATTTTACCATAATTTACTTTAGGATAAGACATCATAAATCATATGTGAGAAGTTACTGGTTATAGACTTATATCATGATTAAATTTTCTAAAATTGATGTTTCATGAAATTATAACCCCTATCTGATTTTTTAGGTGGAAAATCTGGTTTTCATTGATGCAAGTGCATATGCAGAAGGAACTGGAAACCTAGCAAAGTTACCAAGAATAGTAGTCTAAGTTGGGGTAAGTCATCTGCATGATATGTAAAAGCCTTGAAACCAACCTCTTGTGGCTGTCTGCATAAACTAATCTTCACCATTCAGATCCATCTAGAGCCATGTCGTTATTATACAGTTAAGGTGGTCATGAGGATGAAAAATTCTGAGAACATTGCTTAAAGCTGCATTTAGTTTCTGCTACACCCTGCATGTGACCTGACAATATTTGATACCTTTTTGCATTTTTGCCTTTCAAATGTTGCCCTTCCTCACATTGAATTGTTTAAGAATGCATTCCATACCAATAAGTCATTGTTTGATGACAACAGATAAATCAATCTACCTTCAACTTTCCAGGATCAGATTAACAACCTCTGCCTTTTGGTTTGTGCTGTCTTTACAAGTGTTTATCTGTCTCTCTCTCTCTCTCTCTCTCTCTCTCAATAGAGAGAGAGAACGCCTCTAATAAGTGCTGCTGGGTTTGCATTAATTATCCTTAGCCTAAAGGCCTTTTTTCAATTGCTTTTATGGTCAATTTATGTGTTATGTTATCACTATAACAATTATCACTCTTTTTGTATTAAGTATATTTGTTGAAGAGCATTCCACTAAGCTTATATGCAAATGTTTGGCTTTCAGCAATATGTCCTTCAGTACCAGCTTAGATTGGACTAATGTGAGTATCTATGTCATCAGGCTAATACCAATTATACTATTCCAGTGTCAAGTAGTTTATTTTCCGTGATCTTTTTGGGTTTTTCACTGGTGAAGTTGGTTCCAATGCCATCCTTATTGTTCCAATTCTATAGCCAGGTGGGCCACTTACATTGTTTGTTTCTGTGGTGGGAGGATGCAACTGTAAATTTTATGATTAGTGGTGGTTATAATGTCAGTGCTCAAATAGACCAGGTTTGTGTGACAAGAAGCTGCCGATATCCTTCATCTTGTGTCTGTAAAAGACCAGTACTAGAAGTCCAGAATGAATGTCGAAGCCACTTTGCATGCTAATATATATCTATGTTGCATAACTGCATAAAGGCTGGATACTAACAAGATACTTGGCATTTTTAAAGCTATATATACCAGTCCATTTGAAAGATCATATTTTTCCTTGATGATGTTTAGTTTTACATCTTTTCTTGCATGGACCTGTATGTTTCTCATTGTCACAAAATCTAATTGAATGATTGGGATATCGCTTAGTGGCGGACCAAAAGTTCCTTTTTTGGGTCCTGTCTAGCATATTGTTATGCAGCTTCTCTAGCTTCTCCCCATCAATGTTTGCAGCTCCAATTACAGAAATAATGCCAATGCATAAACAAGAACAGAAAAAGTAGTTGAAAGAAGACAAGAAAATAAATTGTTAAAAAATCCATTACAGATCTTAGCCTCCCTTGTAATAAATATACTGCCGATTTTATGTCCATTTATTCTGCCTCCACTAATATTAGGGTGGTTGTCCTGTGGATTTTCCTGCCTAGAGACCCCCTAAATTCTGAAAGTGAGAGATTTTCTTCAACCCTGTAAAACTATATATCCGTTTGAGCATTTAGCAAATATGACCTATATGTCTAAGGATAGTATGCAAGTAAAACTTTGGAGTCAGTGTACATGTTGGGCACGACATCATTCCTCCAGGCATAAGCTTGCATCAGTGTCATGCTGGAATAAGTTGCTTTAGTTTTTTATGAGGTTTTCAAGCAGCTGATATTGTGTTGTCTAGCATTTGTCAGTAAATTCCAAAGCCCTGGTGGATACCTAGAAATATAACTTCTCTTTTTCATGGGTTTTACAAATATAATGCGCAGGCGAAACAGAAAACACTTATCGTATGGGGCAAGGAAGACCAGGTTATTAGCGGCGAGCTTGCAGTGGTTAGCATTTGCTGAACTTTACTCTCTGTATACATTAAAAAAAAACTCTAGTAAACTGAGTGTCATCTGTGATTTTTAACAAAATTGAATAATTGAATTACTTGATAGTGGTAAATTTTCTCACCAATAAATTTATTTAGCCTTGATTTGAATCTTTCTTCCATACAACCATCTTCATTCAGTTTAATACCTGAAGTTCCTCACTTGTGGCTTTTTGAATTACATGATTCAGAGAATGCACTGTGAATTGTCCAATGCAATTGATATGCCAAATACTAGACCGTGGTCACCTTCCTCACGTGAAAAAGCCAAGGTCTGTTGCCAAGTTGATGTTAGAATTTATTCAAGAAAATTGCAACATAGAACCGCAATTTGTTTCTCAGCATTGAAGCTTCATTACTTTAGCTTGTCCAAGGTATGTATTAAACAGTAAACAGTTTCGCTCATTATTCTTTCCACTTGTAAATTCAATCCCAATTTCATGTAATGTGTTTACATTCTAGTATACCATATAAGTCAAAATTATTTCATTTTATATCAATTCCATTGTCACACAGATGGTCAACTAAATCCTTCCTTGTGGATCACGGTGTAGTTATTGTGTGTCCATTAGATAGCCCCTTAATTGTTCAATTAAGAAAAAGTGGTTTTATCCAAATCATCCAGATACTTGATTCAACGCGGGTATTATGTTTAGGAAATATTAGATGCCTACGTTTAGTGCTGTTCGTATCTAGTTCCTACTTTTCTATTATTTTTCGTTTCTGAACTTGTTCCTTCCGTAAACTCCTGGTTCTGCTATGGGATATACAAGTGGGGATTGCAATCTAAGTTTGCTGGGAGGTGTAAATTCTAGGATTCTGGCTTTTCAACGTGACGTATATGATTGTTGACAAATCATTGTATCAAAAAAAATATATATATATATATATGTATGTATTGTTGATTAGTATATGAATCTTTGACAATCTAAAGTAAATAATCTAGTTGCATGGGAGTCTCCATCAATCCAATTGTAAATTGTACCACTCCCCAATTGCCTTGATTAATATTTTTGACAATTATAACCACATGAGTAGTATTTTGACAAGCTTATTACTTCTAACCGAATTGTTGGTAGGTGGTTCGCAAAGTCGTAATCTCCATGCATTATTTGTACTGAAAGCCTTGTCCAGACCAGAGTCTAGAAATTCCCACCCTGTGCAACTGTTGTGCGTCAAAACTCGTTTTCTTCCGCATTTTACACGAACATGGCAACTAAATTTTCAGCGTCAGAAAACGTGGTAACACAATTGAGAAAATTCAATTAAATGTATCGTGTATTAGTATTCCTCTTTTGTTTACATGATAGATACATCGGTTGTTCCAACTAGAGACTTCCTATCTGGGAGTTACTAATCAAAATTAAAAGGATTACGAACTGTAAGCCGACTCATGGTCTGGCAATAAGCGGTTTATTAGGATATACGTGTAATTCCACTAAATTTAGAGGGAGCAAAATATATATAATATTAATACTGCCTCTCCCTAAATATACAAAGCGGAAAAATCTAAAAAGAGACCAAGTTCTACCGCAAACACAATAATACATCCAAATGGAATCAAATTCCCCATCATTTTCACATAGGAAAAACACAACCCAAAAAGCCCTAGAAGGGGATGATTTACCACACAAACATTTCAGACTCATCCTGCCGTGGCAAAATCTCGTCCGCACGCCAGATCCCCACTTTACCTTTCTGTCAAACGTAGCTTTCGGCCGCACAGTCATACTAGGCACGAAATCCAGAGACTCAGAGCAAAGGAGAGACTCAAGTTAGTGGGTTTAAAAAGAGGCACCCCACTGGCGTCAGGGATGCCGATACCACTGCCCGTTGGGCCCAGACTGGTGCCGGTCCCACCGAATACCGTAGATGTACCCGGACTGGGGACTGTGGGCGTTGTTGATGGTGTTGTTGTGCCTGGAGTGGTGCTAGGTGTGCCTGTCCCTGTGCTGTTGATTAAAACACAAAAACCAGCAAACAATATCGTCCTCTTAAATTTACTAAAACAACAATTTAAAAAAAAAGAAAAAGAATCCTTGGTTGCTGAGATTGAGAAAACTGATGTCAACATGAGATATGGGATCAAAATCTTTAGTAAGAAAGAAGACAAATAACTGATGAAATATCAAATCATTACAGCTCACGAGATGCAGGATCCTGACTTGTGAAGATAATGATTCAGGATACATTAACTGAGTGAATAGTGACAGATCTGTTTTTTTTATCTTGAGACGGGAAATTCACAGCTGAACAATGTAGCAATCATTACAACAATGCGAGGAAAGAAAACGAGAGCTTGTAGAAAACACGAAACCCATAAAGCTAAAAGCTTAATAACAAATGCTGCAGGAACCAAGAAAATTACAGCAAAGATTGTTGAGAATCAGATTCTCGACACTGAAATCTCATCACTCACTCTGTAGATTATCTATGGAAAGGAGAGAAAAAGATAAGGGAAAAAATTTGGTCTTTGAACTTGGGAAGAAGACCTAATTGAGGTCAACTGGAAAGTATCCACAGAACAAGCATGGGAAAAACCTCAACTGAAAAATATTAACAAAGTCATAAATTTCATAAAAATTCCAGAAACTGGTAGCGAGTGAGAAAAAAAATTCAGATACCTAGCGCTTGAAGGATAAACACAACTGCCACCAGCATCTGCAAAATAAACGAAGGTATGAAAATCAGTACCAGATCCAGTAGTACAAATTAGGCAAGAGGGTAAAATCAAGTAACTTACTCTGAGGAGGATTGGCACTAGTGGCAGCAGCACCTGCAAAATCGCAGCTTCCTTGTGCTTGACCCTTCCTCTGGTAATAGCTGTTAACAGCATAGTTGCAGTGATCCTGTACAGTGTTGGGTTGGTAACAAGCACCATTTTGGAGGATTGGAGAGCAGTCGGCTCCAGCTCCACAAGCATAATCTATGGCCTTTTGCAGGACTGACTGACTCAGCCCCTCTTTACATAAACAGTAAAGGGCACCTGGAAGATAAGTTGAACAAAACCAAGAACAAGAACAGTTAGTTCAAATAAAAGATTTTCCTTTGCCTCTTCCAAATAGTTCTCTTCTTTTTAAGTTTCATCCCGAAACACAGAAGATCACAGAGGGACAACTCTTGAAAACTCATATCATAAACCATGAGTTATGTTAATTACAAAGCTATGCACCAAAGGTTGTGAAAGAGACTTACTTGATTGGCCAGCCATGGCTAATAAAAGCACATAATAAGCTAAAACAGCCATTCTTGATGCAAGATTGCAAGAGCAAATTATGGGAAATTAAAACCCCCCCTTAAAAGGAAGTTGGTTGAATTTGAAATGAAAAATATGATTTGAGTTTCCTGTGAATCTCAGCGAAGGTGAGAGAGAGAGAGAGGGGGGGGGAATACTTCTAGACAAGAAGAAGAGAATGATAGAGGGCCTGTATCTGATACATAAACTATATACACATGCTTTTTCTTGGTATCTTCACTTATTCAGAAACTATTATATTACTTTCTGGTGTTAATTTAATGTTGCTCAGAATTGGGAAAGACTGTTCTGGGAAACTGAGCAAAGCCAAAGCATGTAATTGACACTTTTTGTTTTTTTTTAATTTTCAGTGTGTTTATTTTTAGACGGCCATACACTCAAGCGCAGGATCAAAACTTAACCCAAGCCCGGTGCAAGTCGGTCATGCTATGTTATGTTATGAATGTAAAGCAGAGGGGTAGGGTCCTACCAATGAGATCCTCATACAGATGTGCTGTGACTAAGAGCTTGTCCATGTCTGTGTTAGGCTTCAGATTGAGGGTCAGCATCTCTTTTTGGTGTCATGCATTGCAATGTAGAATAATAATAAATCACAATTGAGGTTGGTGGCTTTATTTATTGCCTCTGCCACCTGCTATTTGCAATATCATTCTGCTTGTCTTAATTAATTGGGGTTTGTTAGTGTTATAAATATTTTAAAAAATATTTTTATTATAAATTTTAAATTCTTTGGTGAAGATTAAAAACACACACCAATAATGGAAGGTTTACGTGAGCAATAGAATTGTTGAATTTCTGTCTGTGTATTATTACAGACACGAGGAATCAAATCACATTGTTTTTTAATCACGTGCTGTTTGCACTGAAATCTTATTCAACAACAAGAATATCATATAAAATAATAGATGAAAAACAGAGTTGTTTACTTATTTCCAATATAAATTCATATCTCAAAACTCATTACAAATTTATAACAGGGTAAATTTAGGGTATTGTGATGCTTCAATTTTAAACATATTTGAATTGAATAAAATTTATCACAGGAGTTTACAATATTAATGCCCACATTACATTAGGAATATTATAAACTCACATTTTATTATGATTTATAAGTAAACATACCAAAAATTCTCAACATTTAATTTTTCTAATCAATCTCTTTTGGAGAGATTCAATTTAATTTCTTTAGGAATAGGAATTTGAGAATAATAAATAAAATCATTCTTAAATTGCAATTATATATATATATGTGTGTGTGTGACTTTTACATCAAAATTAAATTTAATCAAAAATTAAAATTAAGTCACCGCGTGTCTTTAAATTTACATATGTTGTGTGATAAAAATACAACAAGTTAAATATTAAAGTAAAATTAAATGGGAGAATGTGTTGTTTTGAACACTTTTTCATCTTTGTTTTCAGTCTTGATAGTTTAGATTGGACTGGAAGAATAATTTGAACAATAAACAAATAGTTCATCTTCCACTTCATCATTTTTGGTTTGAGTAGATGAGAAAAGGGAATTGTACAGAGTAAGCAATTCACTTTGGAATCCTTGGCAGCAAGCCAACCAATGTTTGGTAGATACATCTCCAGGTAGGCAACAAACTACAAAATTCATGCTGTTGAGAATAAAACCGAATAGCTATCACACAATTTTAAATTACAAGAACCCCGTATCTTATTCCATTTAGGTCCCCTTTTTATAAACATTTTGTTTGTTACTTTTAATACATCATAAAGATTAATTTTATTTTTGTAACGATTATGGATTGAATTATAATACCTGAGTCTCAAACGACTCTTTCAGATTAATCACATCGCCTCTACTTCAATTGTAATTTGATGCGATAAACATACATCTTAGTAATAAAACTATTCGGGTGTTTACTATTTTGGATCGCTGAAAAGTGCATGGATGAGGTTGATAAGTCGCCTATAAGGTGTTTGATTGAATTACTGAACGAGACCAAAATTGAGTATTTGTTTGCTCCAACAACATTGTAGTACCTAAAAGAGCCATTACAGAATGTCTTTGTGAAAAGAATGCCAGAGGCAAAACAAAAGACTCAGTTTAATTTGAATAGAACCTTCTTTGTCCCTAAACAATTGTTACATTCCCAAAGAGAATCTAAGCCATTGCTAAAACAATGCTAAAAGCCAAGAACAATAATGGGAGTATAAATTCATCAATTACGAGGGATGGTTTAAAATTCTAGTAGCTTTTTGTGGGTGTTTTGCGTTGCAAACAAAGATTTGGGTTTTAATTGGAATTGGACCACTTTCACAACAAACTTCGATGTCCTAAGACATATTCTCAAGAAAGAATTTCAATTAAACAAAGGCCACATTTGCCTTCAAATAACTTGGCGAACTTTTTACGTGCATGGTAAGGAGGAAGATTAATGGACTACAAATTCATGTTTAGGGCACCTAAGCACGTGCTGTCACATGGATTAAGTGTGGATTTATATGGGGTTTAGGATTACCACCACACGGGTTTAAATCTTGCTTAATGGGCAAAGCTGCCGTGTTTTGGACAATTATTTCAATTTATTTGACCATTAGCGACTTCTGGCTCTTGTTGAATATGGACAAAGAAACTGTTCTGCTCGTAATTTGTCTTCTAGGTACAGCCCTCTTTTCTCAGTACACTAACTTCGGTTTAGAAGTGGGTGTAGTCAGATATAGAAGGGGTGGTAATAGTAATGCGCTTCGGACTTTTCCATTCCACTTGCCATGAAATTCAATTCCAGACGGATAACATTCTCTTAGTCTCGCATGGAACATCCTCAAAATCTACGAACAGACCAAAACCCTCACGGAAGCTCGACTACTACCACTTGAACTTCTGCTTTACTGAGTGAATGGCATCTCAAATGTCGATCTTCAGTCGAACCAAAAGCCTTTTCTCTAAAACCCTAAACCCTAATCTGAAATTCCTCTCCATTTCCACCTTCACTTTCTTATCCCAGGAGCTCCAACTCGCGGAGTCAACTCAAACTTCACCACTCCCGCCTAACCCAGCCACTGGTAGCCCTGTTTATCATGAGAACTGGCGAAATCCAGTACCCAACACGGCAGCCGTGCCTCAGTCTCTAATCCCTCTGGGTTTCCTCCAGCATTCTCCCACCCAACGCATACAGTATTTATCGCAAACACTTGATGCGCAGAATTTGATGAATGTTTTTGCGGACTGGATAACCAGTCAGAGATGGTCAGACATGAAGCAACTGTTTGAGTTTTGGATTCGAAGTTTGGATAAGAATGGGAAGCCGAATAAGCCTGATGTTAGTTTGTACAATCATTATTTACGGGCTAATTTGATGATAGGTGCCAGTGCTGGTGATTTGCTTGATTTAGTTACCCGGACAGAGGATTTTGCTATTGTGCCTAATACTGCTTCTTTTAATTTGGTCTTGAAAGCCATGTATCAGGCCAGAGAGTACCAGGCTGCTGAGAAGTTGATCCAACGGTTAGCTTTGTGCTCAATTTTTTTTTGGTAAATGTGTGTAATATGTACTAATCTTTGTAATACTTACAATACATACTGCCCGTGGCTTTCTATGTTTGTTTAAATTACTATGGCATATGAAATTTACTACTGCATAATACACCACGATCTACTCTTCAAAATCTTCACAATTTCTGGAATTTCTCGCGAGGGGAAGAGGAAAAAATACTAACGAAAGGAAAACCCAAATTTCCATTTTAATGTTACCGTCAGGTTGATTTTCATATGTGTCGTTGATAGAATTGGTTCCATTGAGAATACAGCTAACTGCTTGTTGTAGGCTACAGGGAGGAAACATTCATCTTGCGAATTTGGTGTGGGTATCTTCATCTCTTTTACTTTTGGTGAAGGTTGAAACATGTACTTTATAGGGACATCAATGATATAAATTCTTGGTCATTATTTTTTCATGACCAAATTTTTGGACTGATGTGACAAGAAGCACAATACTTACTGAAACATGACAAAAAGAAAGGAAATAAACTTCCTTGCCGAGTAACTTTTAATAAAGAAAAGGCCTGGAATTTATAAAAGTCCAAATGACCGGAGTCCCACAGTTGTGCTGCCATAAATTTCCCAGAAATTTTGTGCTTCCCTGTCCATCTTTTGGAAGGTTAGATAATAAAATGTGAAAGACAGTGTAATTAGAAGCTTTATAATAGTTTTTTGTGAATGTGATTTTTCTGTCGAATTCTTAATTGTTAGTATTCTGTTTGATTATAATTGTCAGTATTTCTGTTTGATTATGATTTTGCATTCTTTCCTCAAAGACCATGGATGGGTATGACTTTGTTTGAAAAGGGTGTAATATGGCAGCATTTTGCCTTGGTTTTAGTCTGAAGTATACCATTTCTCCATTTGTTTAATTATGTACCTCTTGCATCTTTCCAGCGTATCATATTCTAGGTTTCTTTTTAGTTATTCATGTGGTCTCATACATTGAATACATACATACGAGCAGTAAGATGTAAATTGAATATCTAATGGACTATCTTTTGCTTATTATAATCAGGATGCTGCAAACAGGGAAGGAGTCTGTGCCTGATGATGAGTCATATGACTTAGTAATTGGCATGCTGTTCTTGACAGACCAGATTGATGCTGCCTTGAAGCATTTAGACATGGCTTTGAAATCTGGTTATATGTTGTCTATGAGAGTGTTTAGTGAATGTGTCCGGAGCTGTGTGAACAAGAAAAGGTTGGATGCACTGGTATCCATTATTAAGAAATGCAAGGTATATACTGAATTCTTTGATGCTTAAGTCGTTCCATGAAGGAAGGTCCACTTTTGCTTCATATTTGTTTAAATGGCTTTCTTCCTATGGGTGTTACCAGACAATGGATCAAAATAAAGCTCTTTGTCCAACCTGGAATATGAGCATTTATATTGCAGAAGTTGCAATTGAACAAGAGAACAGTGAGTTAGCATTTTGTGCTCTGGAATTCATGGCCAAATGGATTGCCCGAGGTGAGAATGTAAGGCCGCCTCTCGTGCTTTCTGTAGATGAAGGACTAGTTCTGTTAGTGCTTGGAATTGCAGGAAGGACCTACAGTTCAAAGTTATTGGATGCATCATGGGCAATCCTACAACGCTCTTTGCGCCAAAAGAAGGCCCCTAACCCTGAAACTTATCTTGGAAAAATATATGCACATGCATCATTGGGAGATTTACAAAGGGCTTTTAGTACCCTGCATGAATTTGAGACTGCCTATGGCAATTCCATCAATACGGTAGAAGCGGAAGAAGTTTTCTCTCCCTTTACCTCTTTATATCCACTGGCTGTGGCCTGCTCCATAAAGGGTTTTGAGACATTGGACTCGGTATGTCCTTAATTCATCAACATCTTCAATCTTGTATTTGGATGTCCATTCGGTGAATCATCTAATTGTTAAAGATTGTTTATAATCATATATTTATGATTTTAAAACATAAGTTTTAGAAGTTTCCGTCCTCTTCCTTCCTGATTCTAAGAATAGAAGTCAATTTTTTCCCTGTTCACCAATATCCAATGGAGTCTTGTAAAACAGGCACAGAGCACCTATGCTCTTATTATCATAATCCAAAATTTTTTATTTTGAGCTAATGTGTTGGATATGCAATGAGAGCTTGCATTAGGCATCCTAGTTAAATTTTATTTTATTTTTGTCTTACAATGGGCTATTTAAATATGAACTGTGTTTCTTTTTGCAAATTTTTTTTTGATAATTCTTTTATGGATTGAGATTTAGGCTTGGTCAATGTCACATAACAGTTTTGTTTGCTCAGCTCAGCTTAGCTGGCATTGACATAACAATAACTCTTGGTTAAGGAAATAATAAGCTATGGATATAGCTTGCATATTCCTAAGAAGAAGGAATGTTAAAATTGCAGTTTCTCATGCTATCATTTTGATTCATTGTTGTACTTTTATTAAAAAATTGCTATAATAATTTTTTTATAACTCTTATTAGGGAATTAATTTATTATTGTACTTCAGGTTTTATATATTTTATGTGGTAACAAGTGGCATGTTTACTGTCTTCTGGAGGAGAGAATACACTTGTGTTTTATACATGTTATGTCTCGGGAGCTGAATATGTACTCTCATCTATTTAATCTACATATACAGCTTGTTGCTAATTCTGTCATTAAATTATTGACTCAGGTGTATTTTCAACTTGAGAATTTGAGCCGTGCAGAGCCTCCTTACAAATCCATTGCTGCTCTCAATTGTGTAATTTTAGGTTGTGCAAATATTTGGGACCTTGACCGTGCCTACCAAACTTTTGAGGCAATGGGTTCTTCCTTTGGGTTGACCCCTGATATTCATTCTTACAATGCTCTAATGTATGCTTTTGGGAAGCTCAAAAAGGTGCTTACTCCTTGGACCTCCATAGTGCTCTCCCTCAATCACACACTCAACGCGAGTGTGTACGCATGCACACCCACATCCACACACACCCAAACCCAGACATCCTTGGACATGTGATTTTGTATCATCTAGTGTTTTTGCCTGCTGAGGTATTGTGGGTTCTGCCAAGAATGCATGTGATAGCTGTTCCTGCATTCTTCCCCCATGCTAGAGATTCACTGCCAGGAGACTCTTGAAATGTTGGATTTGTTTTAATCCTTAAAAACTTGTACATTAATGTTAGGTTGATATATGGTATTGCCATGCGGACAACCATGTATGTTCTGAGCACCCATGGAAATGTCCTCTAGCAGCAGGGCCCTAATGCAGTGTCATGGACTGTATGTGGATCACATGTACCTGCAAAACAGAGAAAGCCAATCAACTAATTGCATGTTAGTATGTTAAGAGTCTTATGTTGAAAGTTCGTGATCTTCTCTTTTGGCAGACATTTGAAGCTTCAAGGGTGTTTGAGCACCTAGTAAGTTTGGGTGTTAAACCCAACTCTACATCATACTCTTTGCTTGTTGATGCCCACCTTATCAACCGAGACCAAAAAGCTGCTCTCTTTGTAATTGATGAGATGGTAAGTTCCTGTTTTATTTGTGATTGATGAGAGATTTGTGTTTCTATGAATTGGAATGGTATCTGCAGGGAATTAATACTTGTGTTGTGAATCTGTTTTGCAGGTAAATGCTGGATTTGCACCCTCAAAAGAAACACTAAAAAAGGTCAGAAGGCGATGCTTGCGAGAGATGGACTATGAGAGTAATGACAAGGTGGAAGCCCTGGCAAAAAGGTTTGCTATTCGAATGGGCATGGAGAATCGCCGGAACATGCTGTTTAATCTTCAGTACAGCACTGATTATGCCTGACGGGTAAGTTGTGAAACATTATAAAATTCTCATTTTTCATGTTGTTTGCACTTTTCTATCTTTTTGTGGGTACTATGTTTATCTTTATTGTTTCTTTTGGATAATCACGCATCAACCATGCTTTACTTTTAATTGCTGTCTATTTTTCTTGTTGCAGGAGGCTTGCTTCTCATTAGACTTGGAAATCAATCTTAGTGCTCATTGACAACAGGTTTGGCCAAGTTCACATATTTCCGGCTTTAGTTTCTTATGAGCCTTCCACCCGTGTTTGTAAATTATCTGATTGTTTTCAATTTGATTATTGGAAAGATTATTAATCATACAATCATAACTTCCTATGGCCTTATCTTTATTTTCTCCTCCTGTTTATTTTCAATTCATTTTATGCTTATTGATGTTAAACCAGGAGGGCAGCGAATATTTATCCCATAGCTATTCAAATGTATGATCAATAAGGGTTGTACCATTTCAGATTATCTAAGTTATTTACAGCAGATTATTTCATTTTCCCAATCATTTCTCTTTTCTTGGTGGCCCGTCCATTGTTGTGTAGGAAATGGTGTTACGATTAGATGGATTTGACTGTGTTTTTAAACAGTTTTGCTAGCCAGGCATTCTTGGTGCTATTAAATGGGATAATAGTACTTAATGGTGTTAAAAAAAGCCATTATTATTATTGTTGCTGTTGTTGTTTTTGTTAATATTATTATTAGTTAGAACTTTTCAAAGTTAATTCTCTGTAAAGAAGGTTCTTGCAGCGTAAATCTCTGAAATAGAATACACCTTTTTGTTTTCATATTATTATTATTATTATTATTATTTTGTAATGGAAGTGATTAAAATGAATTAGTTAATGACTCTGAAGAGGACTGAACCTCCACTCTCTTGAGCATGAAATTTTGGGTCTGAATTTTTTGTGAAGGAAAGTTATTCGGGAATGTCATAATTATGATGTAGTTATAAGCAGGTTGCAGCTAAACTTGCATAGATTGGTAGATGATTGACCAATATGTTTCAAACCCATTTCCTGTATTTGAGGGTGTAGATTCTTACCACTGAGCAATGGATGTTGCCAAGCCTCTGGATTGCTAGAAATTCTCAAATTATGTCTTCTGAAAAAGAATCAATATCGTGTAATAATTTATATTTGACAGATGCTATTCGCTTGAATGCATAGAAATCAAGGTCCAAAACAGGTATTCTTTTAATAGTGATGAAGCCCTCTGGGACATTAGGAGTTAGGACTGGTACTTTTCATAGCAGTTTCAAATAAATAGGGCCAAATAATGTTCTGCAGGTTCACTCCGACTTGTATCTCCCTTTACTACGCTCGTATATACAAACACAAGGTTCTTCATCGCAGTCTATATAGAAAATGTTCTGTAAGATACGGCAGCCAAAGCAGCGTTCTGAAATGGTAAAGAAAATTCATAAGCAAAATCAGAGACTGAAAACATTGGTTTCTGACTGAAAATTCACAAGTCAAAATTTTGATGCTTACAAGTGTATGATCAAACACTTCACTCAGGCATTAAAGAGAAGAGTCTTGTCAAATCATACTCGTTTTTGCTCTTTACCGAGGAAAGATAAATATAGTACATGAAACAAATCATAGTCCTGATAGTTACAAAGTACAACAGAGGCTAAGGATAACCACAAAGACAAGGGAATCTGGTGGCCCAAATCAAACTGAGAAGCAGCAGCCTTGAACAATGGCTCCAAAGCTGTAAAATAATATCAGAATATTGTCAGGAAGTATAAACCGTTATCCACAACTTTGCAAGGAATTTTGAGCTGTTGATCAGAAAACGGTGAGTAAGCGCTTATTGCCGGTTGCCACAAATATATATAAAATCAAATGAAACAGCAAGTTCAATTGATCAAACGTATACAAGTAAAATAAAGGAACTTAGCATAATTGTATCTACCTGTACTCGCGTTGGTTCTATACATTCATTTGTTATATAACCTGAACAAATTTCGACGGCCTTTTCGTTATATTTATAACCACAAATGGTCAAATGTCAACCAACTGGGTATTGACAACAAATCTCCCCAAATTAACTAAGAAGCACATATTTTCAGTCAGAATATGTAGAATGGACACCTCTAATACAATGTTGCCGCCAAGTATCAACAGGGATCACTTCCAGAACACCCGAAAATGAATCTCGTCATAACAACTGAAACAGTACTCAGTTCTCAACATGAAATAGGAAACTTGTTCCTCAATCTTGTAAAACTTCTTGTAACTTGGTGATTGCTTCGAATGAATATTGATGCATTGAGTAAAAGTAGCAGTAAATGTCTATATAATTAGCCTTAATACGATCCTTTTGCTATATCCCTTTAATATTGTGGGCAAATGATACATGGGACATAACATGTCCAAAGGCATGGCAGAGTGCAATGGGTGTCAGTAGTGCCAACAGCTCCTTATTAATTGGCTGGTTACACAAGGAAATTATATCACTGGGAAGCCAGAATGAGCCTTTTGGATCAAAAACAGCATGTCAGAGACCGAAACTTACAGCGCGCTTGGATAGCCCAATACCCCAACAAACAAGACAATGTACCAAGAAGATGTACAACAGCAGCAAAGCTGCAGAAAGGGGAAAACATTAATTTGAACTACGCAGGGAATAGATTTCTAAAAACCCAAGTTTAGGAGATCTAAAGGGATAATGAAGCAACGAGGCATAAGCTTGTTTCTGTTATGCAGGATCATAACATGAAATATTGTATGAATATAACAAAATGATTTAAGGAATCTACAAGGGTAACATACTATGGATATGGGAAATAATTGTAGACCCTCTTGTTGAGTATATTGAAGATGACATTTAACAAGTACCTGCGTGGAAATCAAAATGCAAACAGCAGATAAAGCTTAGCAATTATTATTTAAATTTAATAGCTTACCACATAAAGAAAGAGAAGGCAGTGACGAGTGCTGGAAATCTCTCTCACCAAAGCTTTTTGAAGCCTTGACATGCCTGCACTCGTACAAATTTGTAATTGCCAGCAAGAGGGGAGCAATAGATCAGAAACAATAGAAACAAACAGCAATTCAGATAAACAATAAAAATGTAAAATAAGGAAATTCAGATAAGACACATAACACATCAGAAATTTCAATCTCGAGACCATCAGCATCAGCTGCAGCAGCTGAAACAACCCAAAAGTCAACGGCACTTCGCATTCTTATCTGTTGGCTCCAGCCAGCAAATCTAAGAGTCTCGCCTGCGAAACTAACTATTCCCGCGGGACATTGTTTCTTCTCGGGCGAAGGGGAAAATCCCAGGCTCCTGGCGTTTGGAGCGAGTGATCGAGCGTTAACTTTAACAAACTTAGTGAAACCTTATTCTTCATTAAGTACAGTGAAGAGATACGAAGAGTTCTAACCGAGGACTGAGCTGGATCATTAACTGACGCCATTGCAGACGAGAAAAACACGATCAAAAAAGAAATTTGTTCAGTGAACAGAGCGAGTTTAGGTGGTGGGTTTTTTTAAAAAGGTCTTAAAACAGAAGAGTAACGTTGAAATCGAGAGCCACACGAAGCAAGCTAGCGGAGACAACAGAAAGAGAATTTCTTCAACTTGTTTACATTTATGAGTTGACAACTGCACATATAGCTTTTAAGATTGTATTTGTAAAATGGGAAGACAGTTTGAACTTTGAAGGATGAGGGGCTCGTGAAGTTGTTCAATAACAATAATGGAGTGAAGAAGAAACTGTTTGAAGACGCAGATATTATGAAATGGCCATGGCCTGAGTTAAGTGTTTTGTGCTTGTCGTTCGCCTGTCTTTACCTTAAATTCCCTCCAAAATTTTGGTCTTTATTAAAGGAACAAGTGAAGCCATAACCATGATTTGGTGTTAGACATTAAATACTGTACTTGAGTTCTTGATAACCTCAAAATGATAATATTATTAATGCTTTTGAAGATACGGAAACCAATGACCTTCCGTTTCGATGCCCATAAACTATTAAGTAAAAGAGTAAATAATTGTTCTGCTCTTTCCTTGTAAGTCGTTAGTTTTAACGGGAGTAATCTCAACGTTAATGCAGTTGTGACGACTGATACCAAATAGGGGAGAGGACCAGTTTTTCTCGAGTAAGATATTCTACCTGCCTCATCACACAGGCCTTACACAGGTCGACTCTTATAACCAGAGAGAGGTATCCTCAAGGGTGTAGGCGGCTAAGAACTAGCCTAAAGTGAGAATGTTCATAGGAAGAGATAAAAGAAAGAGAGAGTGTTGATGATTTTATTGAAAAAGATTGAAGCCGTGGTATTTATTTCACTCAAGATTGGATCTCTCTACCAGGCGTTTTGCCCGTGGCTTCAAGAGATATTCACGTTTGGCATATGCCTGCTTTCGTACTACGATTCGGTGAAGGATCGTTAGGACACCCTTGGGGAAATGCACCCGGCACCGTAGCTAATCGAGTAGCTCTCGAAGCATGTGTACAAGCTCGTAATGAAGGACGCGATCTTGCTCGCGAAGCCATTCAAACGATTCTATTCAAAGGAAAGAAAAGAGGGGAGGCTCCCCTTTTGCTTACAACCAGAGGGTTTAAATAGACAGGGAAACAAAACAAGGCAACGGTGGAAACATTATTGCTTACATCACACGCTAATATTATAAGACTGCAATTGTTACAACTTTAATTATTATAACAAGTTTTAATCGTCACTTTTGTTGTCATGTGCCATTGTCTGCTAGTAGGCCTTGAATTTTTGTTGAGCTTCGACTTCTTCGAGGCTTCAGTACTGCAAGGTTGGTCCTGGCATCCATGAAAATGCTGGGTGCATTTTGTGGTGTAGATGCAAGGGAGAGAGAAACATCTGGGATATCTGTGAATTTACTGGTCTATCCTGTCTCCCACTTATTATAAAAATTCTTTTTTGTGTGCACTACTTGGGATTGGAAAGGACTCCTCCCAAGGAGTCTTTTGTGATAATGGCAGCCAAATTTTCAGAGAAAAATTTTGATTTAGTTATTTGCAATATTTGGTTGAGTGTTTTCATCTGAGCTGACCAACTATACGTGAAAATGTCGTATTTTTGAATTGATGAAAAGTATTGGAGTTTTTTAGTAGCCGTGAGGATACTAGGCCTTTTGAAAAGATTGGTCATGTATTTTCAGGCCTGTTGGCTTGTATAGTTTTTCGAGTCCGGGCAATTGTTTAGAATTATTGGTGCCATTCACTTATAGA
The DNA here is from genome assembly GCA_019650275.1 of Xylocarpus granatum. Lineage (NCBI taxonomy): Eukaryota > Viridiplantae > Streptophyta > Magnoliopsida > Sapindales > Meliaceae > Xylocarpus > Xylocarpus granatum. The sequence continues at coordinate 47,792 of BNST01001814.1, read as the reverse complement.
ATGGAACTAGTTAAGAAATGTAGAGAAACGAGCTTTTGAATTATTTAAACTGGGCTGAAAATAGAAAGTCATTCTTTGTTGGAGTTGGGCCTATAACCAGTTGAGCATATTAAAAATGTGGAATTCTATTCTAATATGTTACTTACGAATTAGGAACCATAGTAACTAGCGAATTGTTTGTTGAGAAATCCTTTTTGATGTCCTTTGCTTGAAAAATATAAGTGCAGGGGTATTGCGGATGGACCTCTTTAATATTTCTTAGGATTCATGGACTTGGATTCTGATAGTGTCAAAAAGATAGTGCCTCCATTTATTGTCAAGGGTGTTGGTTCAATTGAGAAGGTCATTTATGAAGAGTTGGGTTACTTCAAAAGGTCTGAGATCATATGGATCATGAATTACTCGTGGGATGTGAGAGGTGAATTGGGGGGCTTGGATCATTTAGAGAGGAAGTGATGTTTGGTGGGGTTGAGACAACATGTCAGCCAAGTGTTTTGGTGTCCTTTAACATGAATGACTAAGAATGTGTACTGCAAGAACCAGGAGGATCATTTTAATAGTTGGGCGTTTGGCATTTGTTTTTGTTTGAATTGGAGCATCTTTGAGAATCTAGACATGTCCATTTCAACAGTAAAATTGTGGGCAATAAAGTGAAATAGAAAATTTTTAATTCCTCTCTTTACTGCCAATATCTCATTGAAGATTAAATGGTAATAGAATTTTGCTTCAGAAAACAATCAATTTTTGTATTTGCAAATTGTTTTAGGCTTTGTTGAGCTTTTTTCAATAAGGATAAAAATCTAGAAGTAATTACTATTATAATGGTAGTATTTGTAATGGTAAAAGATATTGGGCCAATTGTTTAAGTTAGATTATCACTGTAATTTGGGTTTTTAACTATGGAGGCGGGTGTTTCTTTAACATCTATTAAAATGGTTTAATGATTTTAGTTAATTTTGAAATAAAATTGACCATATAATTGGTGATCTCAAGAAATTGCTGATTTATTTGATAGTGATCAGCTCCTTAAGAAATTGGAAAAGTTGTTTTGCAATGTAAGATTGTAGTTGATATTGTCTTTGTGAGATTTTTGTACTCAAAAAGTCTACTTCCATATGAAAGAAAAAATATTTCTTTGGTGCTAGTATAATGCTATGTTCTTGAAGAAGGTGGTGAAAATTGACGGAGGTGTTGAACATAAATTTCTTCCTAGAAAGTAGATTAAGAGATTATCTATATAGACTGGTAGGCATTCTTGCGTAGGCTTGAAAATCTTGTTTGTTGAAAGATGGAAGGTGGTGTTTTAAAAGTTTGTTAATTAATTAAGATGATTTGACCAATGTTTTAAGAGGTACGTGGGTTGAGATCCGGCCCAATATCACAACCCGATTTGTCTTTTTTTCACCTCAGTTTCCTTCTCTTCTGATCAAACACTGTAAAACCCTACCCGAAAGAAACCAACCCAAGAATCGTTGGAATCATTAGACGATTGCGAAAACATTGTCGTTTTGTTAGCAAGAGAGGCGGCCATGGATCTGGACGGCAACAAAGACAGAGAAGAAGAACAAGATGGCATGTCCGTACACTCTCCATGCAAAACTCCCCCTTCGTTTGCTTCTTCTCCCCATAAGGTCCTTCTATCTATTTGTGCATATATATATAAACAATGTATGTTTACTTTAGTATTGAAACCGATTGTTGTGGTTAATTAGGAGCAATCACAGGTTGAATTGGAGCTAAGACTGTTAGAAGCTCTTGAGATTTATCCCCCGGTCAAGCTACGAGGCAGGTTCACTTAATTTTTGTTTGGTTTCTTTTGTGCCTCTCTACATTATTTACGTTTATTTGATTTCTTATTTGGATAATTTCAGAAAAATTAAGTTTTTGCTTTTATCTGGGTTCAATTATTATTTGGAATACTCTCACGTGTGATAGTACTTGATGGCATTTATTTTTTTCATGCAGTTTTTTTACTTTTAAACATGATGTATTTGAACAAAATGCAGGGATTATTGAAGCACCCAGTTACTTATCCTGAAATTTGATAAGCTAAAGTTACTCACTGCATTCCTTTTTGTAGTCTGACATCGTACTGTATATGAGGGATTTTGAATTTGTCATGATTGGGAAGGTGTGGTTTAGACAATATAGACTGGTATGTTATCATTGTGTCATGATGACTATAATATGAACTATGAAATATCAATTTTTGGAAAAACTATCAAAATTAGTACATTAGTTACTTCTAAATAAAAGAGTGTTGGAAATCAAAAGGAAGAAAATTTTGTGGAACACTTGTAGTAGAAGGGTTTTTATTGGTCAGTTTTTCATGTGATACATATTGTTTTCTTTGCTCGTCTGGAGCATCTTTTTCCATGGTGTATAATTGTCCCATTGAATATGCCGGGAACTATCCATTGAATATGCTGGGAACTAAATATTTAACTAGTGTCTATCCCTTGATTACTTTACAAAAATGGTTGTATATTTTTGTTGGAATGGATTCTAACACATTTTCCAAGAGAAATGAGTGAAATACAACTCCCTCCTTTAAATGATTTATTGCCATATATAGAAGATTTACATATATTCTTATACAATCTACCATACTAAAAAAAATTACACACAAGAATTACTGGTGAGTGGCGGCAGAAAGAAAAATTCCAGTGAGTGTGGGAAAATGAATGCTTGCTTTGTCGATAGGTAGACTATGTTGTTTGATCACATCCTTCATAAAGAGCATTTCAAATAACTGCAGGTGCTCTAGCTGTAATTGTTTGGATTGACCATTATGAAATGCATAATAAAAGAATTCATTAACTACTCTAAATTAGCTTATTTGGTTGAATAACTTAGCTTCTTTTCCATTTTTTATCTCATTCTTGAACTTCCTGACTATTGTGCTGCTTAAATTCTAATCAGACAGCTCAGGTCATGTTGATGTGAAATATAATCAGCTAAAACTATCTTAAATGCATGTAAATAGCTTTGATTTAGAAATGGAAGGTTGCATCTGGAAGTAACTGTTCGGATGATCAATAAGACCATTAAGATGTATAAACATTCTATTTTTGTGTTGTCAAGTAATTGATCCGCTTGGAAAATGCATAACTTCTCAGCAAATTGTTTTCAAGCAGGTATACATCGCCATTTTGTCCTTTATGGTCTCATGGAATTTTTGCGAAGAAGGTTTGTGTTTTTATGTTTTCGTATTCCCAGTGCAAGGATTCCAGTAAATCTTCAGTTCCACTTCATTTGTCTACTTTGTCACAGATTTGACAGATACTTTTCTTCAGATGAGGTTTTGCAGTTGCTGGATCAGTTCTACAACCTAGAAATGCTGGTATTTTATTAACTTCAGTAATATTTTTTCATTGTTTTTGAGAAAAAGTATAGGTTTAATAATATAATCATTTCATTTGCCAGTTTATCAATGGACTTCTTCTAAATAATCTGTTGGTTGTCTTAATGCTCTCATAGGTTGATTAGTTTTAACTGTAAATCTAATTTTGATTAGTTGCAGCAAATAGTTCAATCAAAATTTGCAATTAGGTGCTTCAGTGGAAAATGGAAATGCATAAGGTTTGGGATACCTCTGAATGTACACGAGTTAGATAACTTTCAAATGTCCGTAATAACGGACTGACTCATGAAAGGATGACATATGTAAGGGAATAATAATAGGAAGATTTTGAATGTTAGCTCTGTTGATGTCATTCTTGGAGGGTGGTGCGAGGGAAAGGGAAGTGATTGATAATAATGCTGCATTTCTTGAATAACTGGCATGGGTGTGTGTGTGGGTGTGTGTGTATAAATATATAATCATAGGATTCTTTTTATGCATTTACTTTTCAGCATGACTTGTGTTTTCCTTTAGCACTTTCTTTTAGTAATCTGTAAGTTTACTTCTTGATCTTGCTTATATTTGTAAATCCAGAAACCAGAGGACGAGGATATGGAAATCCTGAATCACGAGGAAGATTTTTGCTTGCCACAAAGTTACTTTGACAAGGAAGAATCTTAACTAACAATTTTTGTGTACATATACACACATACATACATACACAACACACACACACACACATATATATACAGACATACATACATATTCAATCTAGCCTGATGGTCCTTTGATGTTGCGATCATGTTTCTTGGTCATATTAAAGAATGTTTATAGAAATCAAAGGACCCCAATATTTAGGAGATCTCAGTGTTGCTTCAGAATTTGATGTGATTCTTTTAGTAGTTTCTCTTACAAGCATTCCCTTTTATTGGTAAAATGAATTTATTAGTTATCAGATAAGAGCCTGGCCCATTTGCATATGAGGGGTTCTCATGCTTGTTTCAGACATTTCTGTTGGCGAGGGACAAAATTAGTCACACCAATCCAAATGTATACATGAAGCTTTGTCAATGTAATTTTGTTTTCGAATACCTGAAGGCCTATGTATGCTATTTTGCCAATCCGATGTGTTTGAATTGAAGTTTACAGGTTTAGATCTCCATTGAGAAAGGAGGAGCATGAACTGCTCTACTTTGGTAACTCAATTCTTGCCACATGCTTCTATTCATGATCTATTCTATCTCCACCATCAATAATTGACCTATTGGAATATAATTTGGCCAACTGGGTTGACTCATAAATGGGATATTCAAGCAAAGGAGAAAGCCATGTGAATGCGGTTTCTTTATTAAGAAATAGTTATTTATACTTTTTATCTGCAAGATAGCTAATAATTTATACTATGTTTTTGTAAATTAATTAAACTACCATCAAAGATAAGAAATTGAAAGTTGTATTTATTAACAAAAGATAACAAGAAATTGCTGACTGAAAAATTCATTTTTATAAAATGTAACTACTGAGAAATGTTAATAGTAAAAACAAAACGGACTCGTTGAAAGCGATAAGAAGTCGTATTACATTCACATGAAAATGTTATAATTGAAAATAATAAGCCGTGATGTCGCACTGTGAATGTTATAAACATACGACATGTAATCATTGATAGACACTAAGCGTCATAAATATACAAAAGAAAAGTTGAAGTTGAAATAGGAGTCCTGGGTAAATTTGAAATTTTCATTGGTTGGCAAAGTAAATATTTAATTTCACCCTTCAGTAAGTGGAAATGTCATCGTTCATTAATTGACATTAAGCTACATCGGCATGTCCATAATACTGTCAATTATAAAGGCGAATCCACCATCTAATTCTCCGACCCTAAAACTGTCTCTGTATACATGCACGCATATCTACACGAAATCGACGTATAATGCCTGAAACCATATCGGTAGGAAGAATATAGAGGTAAACTCTTTTACATGCGGTGGTCTGGTTCAAACCCCAGATGTCAAATAGGCAAAAGGGCAACTGTAAGTGGTCCTTTGGATATCACAAATGGTGAGGCAAAATGTTTAGTTAAAATGGGGATCACAGTGATAGCAAAGGCATGCAAATTGCAATACTATATGAAGTGAGAAAAGGACAAAATTCCAACAATTTTTGACAAGTTTATAGTAGGAAAGAACAATAAACAGAAGAGGAAAGGAAATAAATTAAAACAAAATTAAGGAAATAAAAAAAAGAACCGCTCGAACTTGACATCTGCTTTGCTAGGGAGCCTAGGACTTAGAAATGTGAGTAGCATCATAAAATGGCTACACTTTTCTATTATGAATAGGACTGAAAGAAGTCACTTCTGCAGATTAGTGAAACTGCTGATTGCCATGTATTGGGCTTCCTCATCATCCTCCTTACTGCTGCAAAACAGATAACCACTGAAGTGGCAGCACCAGCAAAAAGAATTTGATACTTGAAAAACAATTAATCACAAAAAACATACCTCAGCTTCAGTGGCAGGCTTGGATTCTTCAGGTTTAAAGTTATCCTCACCTGCATGGATTATACTATACGTCTGAGATAGTGCTTAAGATGATGTTTCACACACATACAGTTGAAAACCAACCAAACATATTCTAATGTTTGATGGAATCAAGACAGGAAAATATAACTCCCTCGTCATTACTAGAATATGGCAACCAACAAAAAAAACTGTAGTTCTTGAATGCTCTTTTGCTGCACAAATGCTTATCATGCACCATGGATTCTCTGGTCCTATAGATTAATTTTAGCAACTTCAGTCTACGAACCTCCATCTTCAGGCAAATCAGAAGTCCAGAGAGTGAGGTTGTCTCTTAACAGCTGCATAATTAGGGTGCTATCTTTGTATGATTCCTCACTTAAGGTGTCCAGCTCTGCTATTGCCTCATCGAAAGCTTGTTTAGCCAAATGGCAGGCTCTGCATGTTTTGGAAAACAAAATAATTCAATAACAAGTTCAGCACCACCAGAAAGAAAGCATTCAATAACCTTAAATAACAACAGACAAGAGTCAATACCTCTCAGGAGAGTTCATTATCTCATAGTAGAACACTGAGAAGTTAAGAGCAAGGCCAAGACGGATTGGGTGGGTTGAAGGAAGTTCTTTGTTCGCTGTGGTGGAAGCCGCCTATAAAAGGATGGAAAAGGCAACAAGAGGAAACATCAAGGGATGACAAGCGTAAATAACGAGTAGATGAATATGCATTAATTTAGCACTTTTGTGAGTGGACTTGTCAAATGAACATGCCTCATAGCCTTTCAAAGACTGCTCAGCTGCCTCTTTTCTTTCCTGGTCAGTCTTGAACTCAGCTAGATAACGGAAGTAGTCACCTTTCCTGTATTCAAATAAATTAAGAAATTGTGACTATATTAATAATATGTTGAATTATCATATCCGCACTACAATTCCACAAATAAATACGAAAAGTTTGTATGCACAAAGCAAAAGTAATGGAATGCAATGTAACTCAGTCACATAATTCACAGCCACATCTTTGACCCATCTGTTCAGTAGGGCCAAGGGTGGAATGTGTGTTAAAGTGCCTGCAACTTTCATGTCCACCACTTGTGCAGGGGCAGAAAAACCTATCAAATCATTCAAGAATAACTATTCACCTTTTAGATACATTTTCGAATTTATAAAATAAAATAGCAGATAAAGTATACTAGATTACTATTTTAATAAAAAGCCAATGATAAAAGTCAATAGATACCTTAACACCTACAGTAACACAAACACAAAAATAATAGGAACATAATCCATATGTGGGGAAAAGGACTCACATCTTGTAGTAGAAAACAGTGGCTTCTCCAGAAGTGGAAGAAGCAATCAGGTGCTTGTCTAGGATTTCTAAAATGTCACCACAAATCTGGGAAAGCTCCTCCTCTACTTTCTGGCGGTAGCCCTTAATTAGCTTCACGTTGTGCTCATTTCCCTTAGATTCTTCCTTCTGCTCGATCGAAGACATAATACGCCACGAAGCTCGCCGGGCACCAATGACATTTTTGTATCCCACAGAGAGGAGATTCCTCTCCTCTACAGTCAGCTCACAATCAAGCTCTGCAACTTTTTTCATACTATCGACCATTTCTGTGTCATAGAACAAAAAACCAAGTGTCTTTTAGAGAAACTAAAGACCATAATCAGATTTGGTGAATTGCCCCTGATTTTCTTGCCAAACATTTTTTCAGTACCATCAATTGCCATGAGATTACAATTACAAGAAAAAGAAGATGGACAGATTACATGATCCCAAACTCTAAGCATGATCAAATTCATTATATGATCCTAAATTAAATTAAATTTATTAAATATATGATCCTAAACATTACTAATTTATTATAATGCAAGAATTTCCATGGAGGAACACAATGCCATCAATAACCGCATTCACAAGCTAAAAATCCGACGCCAAAACTGCCATGCAAAAGGAAACAGGAATAAATGAAATAAAATGAACAATGCTGGATCATTCAAAATCCGATCCGCAGCAAAATCGGACTCAAATAAAAGGTGGAAAAAAAAGAAAATGAGACCTTCATATCTTTCGGCTTGCTCGGCGAGCTTGGCCATGTAAACATGTGTTTCTCTCTCCTTCTCCGACATTGTCACGCTGAGAGAGGTATCACAAAGGAGAATTGGTAAAAGGCTGTTCTGGTTTTTCCAAAAAGGAAGGTGAAATGAGAACGGTGCGAGTAAAAGGAGGGGGTTTTTATATAGCGTAGACGGCGTTAAAGATCGAGTAAGTTGGGGAAACCAATACCGGATCTGGACCGTTTGCTCGGGAAGGTTTGTTTGAAAGAGAAGAGAGTGCGCGGTATTCGGTGATTGTGTGAGTTTTATTTTGAGCACCCACTCGTTATTGGATTCTCTCGGAAGGGCTTCTTTGTAATTTGAGTTTTCTTTATCCATTTTGCATGAACGGGAATTGATGGGAATCGAGAGACTCAGTTTTTATTTTTTTAAGTTTATTATTAAAATATAATTTAAATTATTTATAATTAATTATATTATATATTAATATTTATTTAAAAATTATAAAAAAAATAATATTAATATAAATTCAAATCCCATGTCATATAATTAATTATGCTTTTTCAATGGGACCGCCGAATGCAAGTGTTTGGGTTTATTATTAAAACTCAACAAAGGGAGAAAATTGATCCATATTTACATATAATATAACTGCTACATCACATGGATGTATTTTCACCACTGAAATTTAGATTGAAAAAGTTTTAATTCAATGAAATTTTGAAATAATATGTTTTGAGCTTTTTTATATATATATATATATATATATATATATAATTTTTTAGAGAGAAAAAGAAATATAATATTCAAAACTTGAAATAAAAATTAATCAAATAAATAGTTCATACATATAACAAAATGTTCATGTTCTAGCAATCTCGCTAAAATAACAATCTTAATCATATATAAAACATCAATACAAAGAATCTAATGAGATAAATGAATATCTCACTATTCACGTGAGACTCAACACCATCCACATGAGACCCAAGTTATGAATTTTTAATTTTTTTTTACATAAATTGGATTGGACTTATTTAGTTTCATGAATTTTATTTTCATAAGTCAGACCAAGTTAATTCATTTGTCACCTTTAATTTTAAATATTAAATAAAATTAAAAATAAATATACTAGAGAAGTGATGGTGAGATATACAATGGAAATGGACGAGGTTTCTTCTTGATCGTTCTGCTGTTGCATGTTTCGTGTATTCACATGCGCCGGTTCACTGTTGACAAGTGTTTTTAATTTAATGAAGTTAGGGAGCTAACTGTTTAAGACCAAAATTAATTAATTAACATTGACTGAATTAAATCGGATGAGATCCCACCCCAATCTTAATGTTAGCGGGGATCTTATTTCTGACCTTTTTATTTATATACAAACATCACTCAAAACCAAATTAAAGACCATACTTAAAAACTGATAATCAAGCTTATGGCTTATACCCCTTAACGTTACATCATAAACAAAAACAAAAACAAAACAGGAACACGAACACGAACCCATAAATGCATAAAACACAACATCTCTCATACTAAGTTGAGCTCGTCTTCTTCATAAGGATAAAGAGAAGCTGGGTTCCATCCACCTGCCCGTCATTAGCTTCGATTCCAACGACTGCTTCTACCTGAACCTGAGTAAGAATTGGCTCTACCTCCAAGTTTTCTCGACTCTGGGGGAAGCAAGTGATAAAAAAAGAGTTGGGAAAGATCGAAGTGTGTGATGAAGCCAGCCAAGAAAACAGTTAAACAAATTAACAAGAATTCCTTGCCAAGGAGATATGAGCATGAAGTAAACAAGCCAGAAGAGTGGTGGTGGGAAAATAACTGAGGCTAACAACAAGAGAGCAACAATAGCCGAGAAGTCCCCCGCTTGCAGGCGGATTGGCTGAAAATTGAGGCCAAGTTTGATTGAGGAACAGAGAAAAAGTAATGCCCCAATAGCAAGAACCAACAGTGGTACGAGGAGAAATGGAAATTGACGAATCATAGTAAAACCAAAATCTCGGTCCCAAGAGTCACTTTGGCTTGGTACGAATAGAAAACTGAGGTTTATTAGTGGTGAGAGGGCGTATCTCAAATCTATGTAGCACTCCATGTTTTCTGTTAATTTTCTCTGCACAAACAACAAAAGTACAAGCTTTTGGAAGGCCAATCCGGGTGTATTTGTACAATCAGCCTACCACAGTGCAAGCGCGCGCGCACACACACAGATATTTGGGGCTAGGGTGACGGGCTTGCACCGCGGTATTGACTATAAACTCCTTCCCACGTGAGGCGTGATCACAAGCTGAACTTCCACCAAACAATTCTACGTGGAAGGAGTGTAATAACGTCATCAAAATTATTTAATTAATAAATAAATTTTTTATTAATTAAATAATTTATTATACCATTTGTAAGGGTTACATAAAGGACAAGAGACAAAAAGACGTGGATCATTATTTAATTTTATTTTTGTTCTACGACTCTTCAGTGGTGACCGCCAAAACTATAAATACTTTTCGTTGGGCATCGCGAGGATATGTATGTCTTTTCAATGTTTTCTCCCGTTCTTGTCGCATTGTTGGGTTGCCCACAGGAAACGGCCGAAATTGGGCATCAAATATTTGTAAATATATTAAAATCGTTAAATCTTCCGTATTATATCATTGTTTTTTACTTAAAAATATCAGAGATATATTTTTATACGAATTTTATTTATAAAAATTAATATCTAAATTATATTATTATTATATACTTTTTTTATAAAAATATAATACACACACATATATATAATAATGATAAAATATTATAACATTAATTTATATATAAATTTATACATATAACTTATTTTTATATTAATAATATAGCTGTATTTATTTTTTATTTAAATAGAATATTCATTTAATGAGTGATGTATATATACACAAAGTAATACACTGATAACTATACAATCACGAATGATAATTTTAGTATATAAATATTTAATTTGTAAGAAATTGCTAGTGAGACTTTCTATCTCAGTCATATCATACGAGCATGTATTATAATTTTAGTATGAATATTTAATTTGTAAGGAAATTGCGAACGAGACTTTCTAAACCCCATGAGTTTAGAAATAATTTTATTACATTTTAATAATAATAATAATAATAATAATAATGGGTTTTTATATTGTACATTTCTTAAGTTTATAATCATTTTATTTTGTAATAAATTTAATAAAAAAATCGCACTTATATTCTCTTTAATCCTAATTGATTAATTAAAAGATAAATGTATTTATTTTTTATAATTAAAATTTTAATTTATTCATCATTATTCAATTTTTTCATTCTTAAATTTATTATATTAGGTACTAATTTATGTTATAAACTTCTAATAATATAAAATTTTAATTAATTTAAAATAAATATTATTTAAAAAATAATTTTATTAAACTTTTAAAATTTTATAGTATGATTATTGTAATATAAAAGTGTTCTATATAATAAAAATTAAAATATTTTACAATTGTTAATTAATAATTTTAAAATTTATAGAATAAAATTATTTTCTTAATGCAAATTACGAATCTTGTACAATATTAAATAATTATAAATTAATTTTTTAGAGAATTAATATCATGTATTTGTAACTAAATTTTTATAGACAATTATAATTTTATTTGTTTATAAAATACATCTAATCAACTCTAAAAATTAAATAAAATTAAGTATATAATTTTAATTATATAAAAAAATAAATTAAAAATATATTTATTTTTTAATTAATATATTTAAAATTAGAGAAAAAGATAAATATTTTTTTTTATAAAATTTATTATAAAATAAATTTATCATAAATTTCATAACAAATATTTGATAAAACTTTGTAATAATACAATACAACGATGATAAAATAATAATAATTTTTTTTTAATTTTTATTTTTTTCTATATATTAATATTTATTTCTTCTATCTCGTAATTGTTGCAACTAAAAAAGACCATCATATAATAATACTAAATAACACTTTTAAAAGTGTCATTACATAGGTAATGCAAGTTACAAATTTGACAGATTGATACTTTTTCATCAACAATTCAATATTAGTATAAATTTTATATTCTTTGAGAATAATAGGGTTTCTGAGAGTGTGTGTAGTAGTTTTGTTTCTCTTCCGAACTTGAACTTGAGTGGCCAATATTCTCCGGCTTCCAATTTCATGGCGTCATCAGAAATGAATTATCTTTGTCCAGGAAAGATGTCAGACGTACGTTGTCCATTGATGATGATTCTTGGACAACATTTTCTTCTTCCCTCTCTTGCTCTAGTGAATGATGAGCAAGCAAGTGTCGTACTTGTAGTAACATGAACTATTTTTGGAGTCTGCTAATAACCATGTTTTCAGTACTCAATAACCGTTGATTCATTCGATTGTTGTTGTTCTCTCAGCTTCAGCATGCGGCGAGGAATGATGGATGGATGTTTACGTCGACATTGATGTTGTTCTTCTCGGAGCTTCAGCAAGCGAGGAGGAATGCTGGACGTCCTCGATAGTTTAAAGATTCGTAGAGGCAGGTTTCTTTCCATTTTTTATTTCTTCAGCTTTAATTTGCTTTAAAACTGAGCAGAGACTGTGGTTTGATGATCATTATTTGAATTACGTTTTGGTCTTTACACAGCTAAAGGATTTGTCTTTCCCCTACAAGGAAAAGGCTCTCCAATTAAGTTACCTAACCCACTGTTGTTACTTTTTTCCTTGATTAATTAAGACTGTTTTTGCTACTAATGCATAAGGAAAAGCAAACTCTTTAATCGTAGTATTCTGCGGGTGGTATGATTAACTTCCAAGAGTTGAAGTGCAGAGGAAGAGATCAAGATCAATGCAACCCTGTGAAATTAATCTAATTGTGAAACGAAGCCCCACAAATTCTAAATTATAGCGTTCGCGGCATAATGTATAGTCCCCACTTAATATTCTTAACCAAATTTCTTTTTTGCCTATCTAGCAACTCCGTCTTTTAAAAGGGCATGCATGCTGACGAACCAGCTTCACTACATCTCCAGTCATATAATTTTGAGGCTGCTGACACTGTAATTCTCCATCATCTGCATTTCATTGCTTGCTCTAAACTTTTCATCATACTTTTGTTTTAATTGATCTGTTTGTTTGCTTCTTCTTCTTTTTTGTTTCTTTTCTTTAATTCTTTCATTATTATTATTGCTTTTCATTGATTATTAGCTTCATTCGCTATAATTATATCAGCACTTCTCACATTGTTTCCAAAAAATATTGAAAAAAAAATGGAAAGAAACTGCCATCCAGCTCTTATACTACTCAATTTCTCTTGTTCCTACTTGGTTTTTGTTTCTCATCACATTTGTCTTTGATGCTTGGTGTGTAGAATACATCGCTGCAACTGATAGTTTATCATTGGCTTCGTTTTGATCCAATTAAAAAGCAGAGAGAGGAATTATTATGAGAAACAGGCAATGGCTGCAGGGCTTGGTATTGCTTCCGTTTCTGGCATTGCAACAGAAGCTGCAAAGTCATTATATCAAACCATTCGACCAGAGATACGTTACACCTTCAATTACCACAACTACATAACAACCTGAATAACCACGGCAGTTGAATGCTAACGTTCAAATGGGGGATATGATCATAGAGTACACTTACTTGCATATTCATTTCATCTTCTTTGTGTGTCTCTTGTTCACGGCAGTTGTTCTTGTTAAACTAAATACGAGTGCAGGAGATTGAAAGGCAAGTCAAAAATACAAGAAAAGCTCCTGACGAAGCAAAATAAATTGCCAACAAAAAATCTATAGGGGTATTACTTAGTATTCGTTGAATTACTATTCGGTTAAGGTAGGCCCAAGTCTAAATATATGAGCCCAATTCGACAATGAAGTCACTGCAGCCTATAAATAAGCAAAAACCTAGCAACAATACAAAATCTGTTTACGCGGCAAAGCTTCCTGCTTCTGTAGATTCTCCGCCACTCTCCAGTGAACGATTAGCGATGTCGACGATGGAAGCGCTGTTGCCAGTAGGGTTTCGTTTCATTCCAACTGATGATGAAATAATCCCGGTTATCTATTCAAGAAGGTGACCAACCAGTCATTGCCTTCAAACATTATGCTTGAGTGCGATCTTTACGATGATGAAAAGGAGTGGCAAAACAATTTTCGAAACTGGGGTGAGAAGATTCTCTACTTCTTTACCAACTTAAAGAAGAAGAATAAGAATGATAATGGTTATAGAATCTAGATATTTACGGCCGTCTGGGACATGGACAGCTCAGAATGATGAAAAGATTATGTATTGGTTCTAAGAACAATTTTTAGTAAGTAGCCAAGCGAGGGTCGAGGGCTGAGGGTTGATGGACCATGACGGAGTATAGGCTTGACCGTATCTTTCGAACGAATGCTCAGGTATGTGATTCCAGAGTTCTTGATTCCTTTTATGCTTTGGATCATTTCCTTGTCATTGTTCTTATTGTTGGCTCGGTTACTTTCTGACTTCTTTTTGGAAGATGAAATCTGTTTCTTTTGCTTTCTTGTACGCTGCATTAACGTCGTCGAAAACGTTATTACCAAGTCTGCTGCTACTCAAGATGTTGAAGAGAGTGGACCTATGAATTTTGAGAGAGCCAGAATTGGATAAATAGAGCAGATGCATACTAGCGATGTCGATCCGGATGATTCCTGTTACCTTGTTTGTCCTCTAGCTAATGCTTTATCTTCACAACCGCCAATCATGGAACCCGTAATTGCCGCTACTGTGGTGGAATCTGGATTTCGAACTCAAGGGCAAATAGGCTGTATTTAACCTGAAGCACATGGATCATCACTGGTTTCTGCATCAGGGAGAGAAATGAATACTTGTTCCTAGAATCAGACAATGTGCTATTTCTAGGTTAGGATTTAGATTTATGGAAGTTAGAAACCAAGTTCCAGACAATAATGAAGGATACCTTATCAAGTTCTGCTTTATTTCTTCCCATAACTGGTTTGTCAACCTAAGTAATTCTTTCTTTTGATAACATTGTTTTAGCCATTTACATTTAGGTGGTTTGCTCGTTTGTCATTTAAATCAACCATTTTTGTCTCAAATGAAGAAATGTAGATACATTGTTAATAAGGATACAGCTTTAAATACTACTGTTACTATAGATCGGATCTGTTTTCCTCGTCTCATGCGTTCATTTTGACGGGTAGGGTTTGGGTTGAATTTTACACATCATTGCTTGTCTGTTGGGATTTTTCTTATTTTACATGTTAAACATTTCAAAGTGCATTTGGATACGTTGTTCTCAGCAAGTAACCTCTTTTAAAGTATGCTAGTTCTGTCTTTCTCTTTACTTAACATGGAGTTAGTTGAAGGTTATTTTCATTCATTTGATGTCTAGCTGACACAAGTTTGGTAAGCATTGTAAATATTGCCACCCTTACCCATAGTCAAACCTTGTTGACAATATTACTAGTATTTACTTAGATGTTGATTGGGTTTCGTGCTATTGAGTGGACAACCCATCTCCATCCCCATTGGCATGATATTCTGTTTCTTCTATTTATCTGACCATTAGACTACATTGTTCTTGCTTTGTTTGCTAAGCCATGAAGAGCCTATAACATCTTGCCATGCACCACTCCTAGGCTTTTATAAATTAATTTTCCATCAGGGACAGAATTTGAAAATTCCCTTCTGATTATTTCTACTTGATGTAGAAAAATCTCCACTTTCTCCATAGGATTTAATTCCTGAGTGATTTTGGAAAACGTTTTGGATATTAGGGAGTTGTTATCTAGACTGGAGCTTGCTTGCTTTGCCTTTTGAATGACAAAAGAGACGTAGTTTTTGGCTAGGATGGTATGTCACAGCTCCTAGGCCTCGATATCAGATATTGTATGGTATGTCACTGTTGATTCCTTAGCTTCAGGATATTCAAGACCAAGAGTACCCTTAGTGTAGCTGCATATATTATTAACCCCATTCCTTAGCTTCAGGATATTCAAGACCAAGACTACCCTTAGTGTAGCTGCATATACTATTAACCCCAACTCCTTTCAATGATTTACAGAACTTTTGCATCCATGTCCATCTTAGATTGGAATAATAATCCAAATTCTTGAAGGCGGCAGATATGTAGTGATTGCTTAAATCCATTCTCTGGGTTTCCTGATCAGTTAATAGTTTAGTCTCCCAATTCTCAGGTTTTCTGTTCTAGCTCTGTCTTGGTTATTTTAACTGAGAATTCATACTCGTACATACTGCTTCGTACACGCAAAGAATAACAGCCTAAAAAAGAATAAACCCAGTAAATATGGCCCGAGATAGACATGATACACGAAGGAAATGGTATTTGTAATTGTGTGTATGTAATGGTGATAATCAAAGAGTGGATGATAGAGTCAAATAGAGCACAAGAGAGTGTTAGGTCAATCGAAAGTGGAGAGAATATATCCATCTTTGGGAGGCCCTCGAGCTGCTGTCTACCAGTCTCATTATAGATAAGTGGGCCACTAAAATGATTTTTTTTCAATCATTATCTTCTTCGATTTAGACATTTCTCTGTTCTTTCGTCACAAATTGACCAACCGCTACAAAATTAGGTCACCCATCTCATTGCATTGGTTGCAGAGATTATGGTGGTCTTTGAAGAAAAGGGTTACTTTCCTCTGGTACAATTTCTGTACACAAACTCGGGCTTTCCTTTCCTTTGCTGACGTACAATCAAATCTGTTGCCATCAAGCAAATTCCATTAACACGATTCAACTCTATCATCTATCAAAACTTTGAATTGTCTATCTTCCGAATTTTATGTAATTTCCAGGGAAATTCTATGACCAACCAATACGATGCCATTTGTTTTATTCTTTATTTTCCAAACATGCAACCAGGGCATGTTCTTATCTTTGCTGATTGTAATCATCAACGTAACGACTCATTTGCTAATCAAAGAAAGTTCATTCCATTGCAGATTATACCATTTTCAGAAGTCCATGACCCATCATTGATATTGACATCACACTTATTATGATTTCGGCATTATTTTTGTTGTCTAAAAATGCATTTCAAGCCATTTTTCTTATCTTCAGAGATGCTTTTCATTCTTGTCAAAAGTACAGTAGAGGTTAGATAACATTATATGCAAGTGATCAAACTAGACTTAAAGACTAAAATATACGTCTTAAATTCTTTTAAACAAAAATTTTATAATATAAAATATTAAATTTAAAATAATTATCATAAAAATAAAAAATATTAAAAACCTTACATCTTTTGTAGTGAAATCCCACCAAACTAAACTAAACTAAACTACAACTCATTAATGATGTTCACAAAAGAATATAAATCAAGCATTATTATTGTTCAATTGTAATGAAATTTCATTTCAACAATTAGGTACCTGGGCTAAGAGTTGAAGTGTGATGGGATCTATGTCAACAATTATAGTGAAACACATCATTCATACTAATTAAGTTGATTCTCTTCTTGTCTTAGTTGGGAGAGGGGGGGCTTAATTAATATCTTGCTTATCAAAATTATTTTATTTTTCTTTAAGAGAATTTTGATACTATTTATTCATTATTTATAATTTAAAAGTGTAAAAAATACTATATTAATATAATAATATAAATAATTCTATTTTCAATAGTTGTGATATACATAAAATATAAATTAATATCCAATGTTAGTAATATGACATGTATGATGTCAATATGATGTTAGTTACTAATACAATGTGTTTTAATAAATTATTTAGATGATATCATGATATATGATTTTTAATTTTTTTTTAATAATTGATGATACATGATACTTATCTTTGATATGACTCATTAACTCCGTAGGAATATGACATAAATTTTTTTGGATTCAAATTGACATAACACGATTAATATATAAACAACATGCAATTAATAATTGTGTTAGATTTGAGTTTCAGATTTTTGTCAATTAATACAATTACCAATTAATATAATTATATTATACTAATTCATTATGATTTATAAATTTATTTTATATTTTTTAAAAATTTTAATTATAATTATTATATTTTTTAAAAAATATTTGATTATATTTGAAATAAAATTAATTAACATTTGAGTACTTTATAATATATATATATATATATATATAATATGTTAAATAATAGCATAATTACAATCTATTTAATTATTATGTTTGGTTAGAGCTTTCTATTCATTATTAAATGAGTCAAGTTTAAGTTTGTTTTTATTTTACACGGTACAAATATAATATGATAATATGAATTGTTATCATTTCACAGCTAGCAACAAGTTTTGTTTACAATATATTTAATTAATTTGGTACAAATTTGATTCTATAATTCCCACCATTAAAAATGTATTTTGTTTTACATATTAAGCATATAATTTCACTATCAAAAAAGATGCTATGCTCCAACACTTAAAACCAATCACTTTCCTTTTCTCACCATTAATATTATTTCTTTTGTTTTCAAAATTAAACTAAAATAAATATATAAATAAACAGAACTTTCTATTCTCAATGTTAGACTCAAGTATATAGACACTATAAAGTATGATCGACGGAATTAATAATAAGCATGGCCAATTATCATTTGATTTGATTTAGATTTAAAATCAAAATCAACTCAAGATTATTGATTTTGATTTGGATGAAACCAATCAAAATTAATTCATCCAAATCCAAATCAATAATAAAAAACAAACCAATTCAATTGAAATTTTTGAATCCATTTGAAGTAACGTAATATTTATTATAAGTTTGAATCGCTTGAATTAGAATTTATGTACGCCTAAATGTTAAAGTAATCAAAAATCTCGTGTGAATTTTCAAAGTTTATTAACTACTTTTGTTGAAAAAGAAGAATGAATGATAACTCATGAATAATTACTAATTAATTAACTAATTTGTCAATAGGTTAATGTTGTTTTCAGCCGTAAAATCTAGTGCCAGTGTTGGTTCAATAAGGGAACAAGAAGTAAATTTTCAATTTAGAAGTGAAGAATTTGAGCGATGCATTAGATCCCCACACGCCAAGAAAAACAATCTTAATTTTAATGTTAGAATTTGACCTTCTTACCAACTAGTTAAGGAATTTCAATTAGCTTCATAAGATTGCGAAGAGAAGATACTTGATGAAGAAAGGAAGCAACAGCGACTGATTGGAAGTTTTGATGAATAAATTGAAATAAAAAGGCATACCCATTTGATTTTCATCCCCCAATAATGTTGTAAAAGGCTGAGGCTAAGATGATGTTGCAGAGAAGATGTTTGTTGTATTGTCGAAATTGCAGTCAAAAGTTAAAAAAATGTCAGCCAAAGCATGAATTTAGTAGCTTCATGCCTCTTGCTTCTCTTCACCCAAATCCCCAAAAAGAGTAAACAATGTAAAGACTCCATCTATTTGTCAAGTCAGGCCTGCCCTTGCATAATTGCTAGTGCCCTGATTCCTGAAATGTAACTGGCCCAACTCTTTCTTCTGTCATCAAGTGGGGCTTTTTGCCTTTGATTGTTTTCCCTTTTTTTTTGTTTTTTTTTCACTCTGCTTTTATTACTGTTCCTGCCGTAGATTCCATACTGCTCATGGTATATTCATTACTAATAATGGCGGTGGTGGAATTTGAGATAACTGAAGAAAATGATGGCTGACACGATCTTCTTCAATACAGACACTGTGAATATGAAGAGTGACAAAGTCTTGTCCGTTTAAAACATCCTTACAAAAGTCCTAAAAGAGAATTCATTAAAATTCTGAAATCCAACACAAACGAGGTGAATTTATAACCCAAAATCCAAAAACATCATAGCCGTCCAAAGTAAGTAGAGTGCGAGATGTAATCTGATGATCAAAATAAAATGGACTAATGGGACGTTCATACATAATTAAAGCTCTGGGTGGAGGAGGAATATTTGGGATCAATTATCAAGAAGAAGAGGAAGCTGATAGAACACCAAATCCGTGCCGAAACATGAAAACAGTGTAAATTAGCCGGTTCTGGGGTGACAACCCATAATAAAACTAAATAAAACCCACTTAATATTCTTTACAAAAGTAAGTATCCATTAGGACATTTGTCACCACAAGATTTCGACACGTGTTTGGTCTACTTGTTTTCTTTCCCAAAATTCAACACAACATTAGAACTAATCATTTTTCCCCACGCAATATAAATTATTTATTCCCTATTTAGTAATATTTTATTTTTATTATTACTATTTTATTTAATAAAAAATGATTTATTCAAAACAATTTTTGTAAAAAATCTTTTAATTAATTTTATCTTTTTATTCTTTTCTTCTTTGTTTAGTTATTTTCAAAATTTTTAAAAATAAAAATTAAAATATTTTTAATTTTTATATTTTTTTATTAATATATTTTCTTAACTTTAAATATTAAAATTTACATCTAATATTTATTCATTTAGTTTTTATATTGGGTCACGGCCATTGTATGCATCGTGGAAACCCAGATGGTAAATTCTTCCTCGACATCTTCTCAAGAACAGAAGAAGCTTTTAGTTTATATTTATGGTTAGCACTAATGGATTAGAACAGACGATTTGTATTTAATATATTTTTAATTTTTTTAAAATATTGTCTTTATAAGTTAATGTTATTATATAATGGTTTCGTGTTGATACCCGTCTTCCATCTTCGTCAGTTTCTGACTGCCCAGTGCCACCAGTATTCTTTGTTTTCTTTGTAGAGCATTTCTCTTTCATTTTTTGTCTCTTGTTATATTTTATTCTGCTACGAGTTGCAGTGTCTGGAATCATAGATGGCATGTGTTCTTTTTAACCTTCACTTCAATCTTTCTTTATGTTTGTTTTCTTGGTGTAATGTAGATGTGAGTTGACAAATGATCTGGGTGGGTATGTTTTTGTTTGCTGTGAAATTTATTTATTTTTAATGTGTGTCAAACTGATTCAGGTTTTTTCATATCGATCTGTGACTATCGGGATGTTAATGATCATAACCTTTTAGTTGTATTGCCTTGCTCCGGTCAATTATGACTTCATGCACATCACGATCTGTCTGCTGCCCAGAAGAATAAATTCTGTTTCATTGATTCTAACCCCAAATTTTTTTCAATCCTGTTCTTTCCAGGAGCTGGATGGTTTAATTAGAGTTAATGATCTAAGAAATTGGCGGCTATTTTGTTTTCTTCCGTTTTCTTTAAAATAGACATCCAGTTGTTTATTATTATGTTAACTACTTAAATTTTCTCTTAAAATAAAATGTTAGTTAATGGTATAATATTTTTCATATTTCTTCAATCTGAATTTGGTATTTTGTTGCGTGCTTGTTGTTATGATAGATTAATTAAGCCTGTTGAAAGCATGGCTTTTTCTGGGGTTCACAGAGATAGAGGGGAATTAAGGATTCATGAGAGTTTGGAGGAGATAAGTACTGATTTGGCAGACTATATAGCTGACTTATCAGAGGCGTCCGTGAAAGAACGGGGTGTCTTTGCCATTGCCTTATCTGGTGGTTCTCTCATTGGCTTAATGGGGTATCATTGTCCTGAATTTTTGTATTTTCTAGATTAGTTGGTTCTGTCATATTGGTGCTCTTGGTTTAAATTTCTTGTTTCAAACAGGAAACTCTGCGAAGCTCCTTATAACAAGACTGTGGACTGGGCTAAATGGTATATCTTCTGGGCAGATGAAAGTGTGGTGGCGAAAAACCATGCTGATAGCAATTATAAGCTTGCAAAGGACGGCTTTTTGTTTAAGGTTTGTACATTTGACTTCATATTTCCTCTCCTTTGTTTTTTCCTCCTACCCTTCTTACTCCTGCTACATGTATAGCCTGTTTTTGGTTCTCAGAAAGGTTAAAAGTCAGCTTTGGTGCATTTCCTTTCCTCTGTTCTTGATAATAATAGGAAAACAGTTCATTTCAGTTGGTTAAGGTGGGGTGTGGCACTGTCAATACAATTTTATCTCAGAATTGGTCTTGATCCCTTCAGTTTCTAGATGTTTTCACTTGAGATTAGCTGTTCTGCTAATAATTTAGTGCTTCTCACCTTCTGCTGTCACTATTGTTTCATATGTCGATAATTAGTAAAAAGCACAGCTTGAATCATGAAGTATTTTCCCCTTGCTAGGTTTTAACTTCTTCAGTTCCATATATCATGATGTGGTATGCTGTGATCTGGAATCAAACATTTGTGCACCTGGTGATATTTGCTTTCAAATGTGTTCATTCAAGTTTCTTTTATGCGAGCATTTACTCATTCAATATTAGTTTCCCCAGTTTCGCACTTTCAGTAACTATTCCAGGTTTGCTTTCAAGCTTATATTCTCTTTATTACTTCTCCACTTTCTGTTTTGGAAGTTCTGAGTGTAATTGTTTTTTCTGCTATTAAGAAGAGTGTTGAAAAATTGGGCTCCAAGTAAAGGAGAGGGCTATTGCCAGAGAAATTGTGATGAATTTTGTGATGACGAGCAAGTAATTGCATATGTTGACTTTGAGGTTGAATTTTTATTAGTTAAGAAAGAAACATTATTTCTCATGGGCAAAATTGTTGGTTGGCTAGTTATTTTGGGGTTTTCTTAAGCTTACAGACAAATTGGTGGAAACTTCTTCTTGAAACATTCTCAACTACTTGTAAATCTTTTGAATGTTATTTCAACTTCAGTCATTAATTAATGTGGTTGGCCTCTATATTGACGTTGCTGCTTCAATTTCGTCATTCAACCTAACAAATGATTTGGAAAGGATGATGGATCATTTAATTTTTTGTGTTTGAAAATGTTAATGCCAAGTTCTACTTGAGAAACAAAGATTATTGGAGTTGAAGTCCTTTATGCTCTTCTAAATACAAACTTCTGACTCAATAAAAATATTTACAGATGTTATGTTATGCTATGCCTTCTCATATGGTAATCATTTGTGGAAACTCCTAGAAACAACAGTTTCCTCACATAAAAAGTTAATTCGGTACATTAGGAACTGAATTTCTTAATTTTATAATTTGTATAACAAACAAAACCTAATTTTTTCATTGTACTTTCAATGTGAATATGCAGAAGCAAATGAATAGACATCTCTAATTCGTTGGAAGTTATCCAATTGGTGAATATTTGGAAATTCTGACACTTCTTGAATTGGATTTTGACGTCTTTGCATGAAATATCTTTCCCACATTGTTCAGACTTTTCTCTTATGTGACTGAAGAACCATTCCTAACCAAGACACATTTGTTCTGCTTTTCAAAATTTCTTTTGACTTATTTTGTTATATATCATGTATCACCAATAAACCAACTGTGAATTTGTAACTGTGACCTTTCAAACAGTTTGCCAGTTTCTAAAACAAAACCCTCCTAAATGGTGTTGAGCATCACAAATATTTTTAGTCAAAACAGGACATGTGAACTTGTTTTTGAGAGAGTATAGTTTGGTTAATGTCGTAATGGGAATAGCATTATATATAGGGCTGAACAGTGCAACATCTAAATTTTAAAGCTGTGGCAAAATCTGTAGTATTTATCAGTTTGCCATTTTTATGCTTTTGGGAATACTTAACCCGAATAATATCTGATTGAATAGTCAGGCTGTTTAAACTTATTTCGTTGGCAGATTACTTGAATGTTTTATACCCTTATGCTGATAAGAGGACTATATCATATATTCTGCAAAAATCAGAGATAAACTAAGGATGAGTGAATATTATGGTATTGTCCTCTCTCTGCATCTGTGTGGGATCTGCACATGCACTGGGGGTGGTTGGGTGTTTTATGCATGGCATCTCTTGCAGACTAATAGATTGACAGAATGGTTCAAACTGCTTCAGGGCTGTACATTCCTGGATAATCATCCTGTATGAGACACTAAAGCAAAACCATAGGTTTTAGTAGTTTGATCCCCCTCCTTTGGGAGAAGCTGGTTGGTCAGATGCATAAACTAATATTAAACCTCATAAACTTTGAAATGTGTTGTGGAATACATGAAAAAGACATCTTGCACCTGAGTAGTTAATATAGCTCTGTCATGACCGTGTTCGTGTATTTCCTGTTTGTATCTGATGTTTCTGTCTTATCAAAATGTAGTATTACTTTAGTTATATGTTCTTCATTGAATAAGTTTCATTCAAGAAGATTGAATAGATCCCTTGCTACAATCTTTTTTGGTAACTCCATTTTATCATTATTCTCATCATATGCATTTTGTATTAGCAGGTTCCAATAGTTCCCAGTCACTTGCATTCCATTAATGATTCATTGTCTGCGGAGGAGGCTGCTGACGAGTATGGGTTTGTCATCCGACAGTTGGTGAAAGCACGGACGGTCAGTGTTTCTGACATTAGTGACTGCCCCAAGTTTGATCTCATCCTTCTTGGAATGGGCTCTGATGGCCATGTTGCCTCACTATTCCCTAACCACTCAGCACTTGACGAGAAAGATCAGTGGGTAACTTTTATTACTGATTCTCCTAAACCCCCACCAGAGAGGATCACATTCACTTTGCCAGTCATCAACTCAGCTTCCAATGTGGCTGTGGTTGTGACAGGGGAGAGCAAAGCAGAGGCTGTGCATTTGGCGATTGACGATGTGGGGCCTGACTGCCCCCCACTGCCTTCACAAATGGTCCAGCCTACAAATGGGAAGTTGGTGTGGTTTTTGGACAAGCTGGCTGCCTCAAAACTTGAAAGTGTTCAATTTTGTGAGTAGTGTCAAAGCTATTCTTGCCAAAATGTATGTTTGTATGTAGTTGAGGGGTTTCAAAACTATTGATCCTTTTAGCATCCACCAGGTTCTCTCAAAACTATTGATCCTTTTAGCATACATCAGGTTCTTCCCTTGCTTTCTTTCTTTCCTTTTTTAAGGGATTGAGCTCTCCATTTTGGCTTTTCTCCTCTCTTTTGTGGTGGGGTTGTTGCTAAGTTAGCTGATCCTTTTTTGTAAGAGGAGGTAAATAATGTTAGAGCCACGATGAAAAAGCCTTTTTTCCCCTGGTTCTGGAACGTTTGTGAAGGTGAGATGGTTGAATTGCCCAAGAGCAGAGCCTGCTTCCATTGCCAACCAGTATAGTGGAAATCATTTTCATGAAAACAAGTAGCTCTCTTTACTCTCTCTCTCTCCCTCAATTTTATCAAAAATGCTAGCACTGCCATATTAAAGGTATGTTTGCGAGTGGACAGTTGCTAAATATTTCTTTTGTAAGCGTAAATAACTAAGTTGCTGTGTTTTTAAAAATAAGCTGCAATTAGAATGTTGTGATTTGCTTTTAGTTTCAATTTCCCTGATCACTATAAAAGCCTTCTGGAATGGAAAGACAATGAATTAGATTCCAGAGTCTGCAGTTGCTTTGACAAAATATGAGCATTTAAGCCCCAACTTTTCGGTTGCATCAGCAATTGTGTGTGCATTTATTCAAGAAAAAGACAGGAAACTGAAAGCCCCTTTAATTTCCGAAAAACTATTACTTAAAAAATGAAAAAGACAGAGCATTAGTCTTCAATAACCACTGTGGTAGGCCTTTCTGCTGTATGTGTGTTAACGTCCAAGAAGTTGGAATATTTGCTTGCAAAGTTTCTCTTTCTATCTTGCTATTTGAAATTATTCATTCTTTTTGCATATCATCTAAACTTCCTTTCAGAATAACTATGGTAGGTAACCTAAACGAATCGAAGAGCAGTAAAATCAAATTTCACAATTGATTTTAAGCAAGCGAATTGATGCTCATTGTATGTTGATTGGCCTGCAAAATACATTGTTTAAACAGTATTAGTCTGTGACGCCAACCTTCAATAATGGAATAATACTATATAATTCTATTGCTGCATTTGGTGAAGCAAATAATTACTAACATGGATATGATTTATGAATATGATTGGCTTGTAAAAGCATAGAAACAGCACCTAAACCTAATTCATAACCTAAAGAAAATGACATCAACCTAGTTGAAATCTATGAAATAGGATTGTTCACCAACCCTCAACCCATCATCTCATATGAAATAATGCAAAACAACTATTATCATCTACCACCCATTGCTTTCAACAAGTGATTATGATTCTACTCATTTACAACTTGCTAAGTTCCCCCATACAATGAAATTTCAACAAACATATTTGATACATATTCTAAATTCCAGAAATAATAATAATAATAATAATAAAAGAAAAAAAGGAATTGCCTATAATATACCAAAAGGAACATATATTGACTGTTTGGGAAGTTTAAAAAAAAATGAAAATAGCATGTATTTGTTCTAAGAATAATTGTAGGAACCATATAAAATTGGAAAAATAATGCCAAATTTCATATGAAAATTTTCACGTGTTCCATGCAAGGTTTAAAACATAAAAATGGTAATCATTTAAAAAGAATTTAAATATGAATATCTTATTCATCTAAATTAAAAGAAATTTTGCAACCAATTATAATAGCAATGTTCAAAGATTTAGGAAAAGTTTGTTGGAAATATATAAATATCAAAACTTAGATCATTCTGCTCAAAATCAAGAATTAATGCAACCAATAACTAAGATAAAACTGCCCTGTGCTACTGGAACCCATCAATGTAAAAAACTTACAGTTCCATGAAAAATTTGAAGTGAAATTTCAATAAAACTAATATCTTGTGAAACAGCCCAATCAATCAACCTTCCCAACCAAGGAACAGAAATTAATGTGAGCAAATATGCTTAAAAGGACAAGATTAGCATAGCTATAATACTTATCAGACTGACATGTGGGTACACGTATCCATCAGCATTAACCTAAGCTGCCAAAAGAAGATAAGATGAAGATATTCATTCACTAAACCATAAGAAACAAATGGAAGCAAAATCACATCTGCCAACAGAAGCTGTAAACTAGCAATTCTAGCTTTGGTTATAGATGCTATCCGTACAACTCAAAATTGGTATAAGAAGATAAATGCTACCTCCATAAATCCGCAGCAATGGGGAAGAAAAGACTCGAATTACTTTACAGTAGGGAAAGAAAATTGCAGTCAGAGGCATATACCACAATGAAATGTATGAATCAGTATACCTCCCATATCAACTAACAGGTTCAAGTGTGCGGTATTCCTTTTCTGTGATTGATCTTATGGCATATGGATCAGGTTCCACTTCTTCCCTATCTTCTTCAGGTGGGAAGCCACGTGTCCTCGCTAGCAACCATTGATCTGTTACCCCACAGTCAATAGCATACTTGATTGTGCGTTCCAAATACCCTTTATCTATGATGAGATGCGGCTGGATTGTCAACATTCTCATGATACCTGAAAAAGTGTCACAAAACAGATTTTAGCAAGCAGGTTCAGCTTCAGGAAACAATTTAAGGTTTTTTTGGCCATATATGTCAGTAGAAAGTCAATGCCTAAACAATTTTAACTTTAACACATGCATGGAGCAATATCAGCAACCAAAAAAGCCCTATCCAAGTAAAAGTATGTGTCTTGCACAAGCCATGGCTATCTGGCATGTCACTTATCAGTTTGTTTTGATTAACTTAATTTCATCAGAAATAAAATTTTATGCAGGTAAAATAAAATGAAATTATACCAGTGTGAAAACAGAAATGCAGGTATGCAATAGCAAGTTGCTACAAAGAGCTATCTATTAAGAGGTTCAGGAAGGTGTAAATGCTAGTTCTGACAAATCAAAAAATGGTGTACCGAATCAACAACTAGAAACTGTTTTTTTTTAAAATAAAAACAGAGCAGTTAATGTGTTTAAAGAGCTAGCAGGTCTCTGTCTACATTTTCACAGCATCCACTTCCCTAGAAACCAAGGTACACTAACTTGAGCCAGTTTTACATCTTTTAATGGCATGGCTTTTAACAAAATGTTGTTGATTACTTGTCCATCATATCTTTCCATAACTACTGAACAATCACATTAAACTTTTAAGTTTGGTTAAGTCAATTAGGATAGTCAGTTCAATTAACAAAATCTCTCAAGGTGGCAGAAGAGATATTGGGTTCAAATCCAACTCATGTCATCACTAGCATGAGATTTGACTTATATTAAAGAAAACACAGACCAAAGAAATAAAACAAAGCAAAATAAAAGTAAACTAGTGGTATGATATAAAGAAGATATGCTGGAATATACAAAATATGTGGTGGAATCTGTATTTTAGATAATTTCACATTTTGGGAAGTTCAAAAAGGCCTTCTCATAGAAGTAAAACAATTGTTTTAACCTGAGAAGCTCTTCTCAAATTGCAACTGAACAACTCAAGGAAAATTGAAAAGACCACTCATTTTTTTTATAAGACATGAAAACAAATAGTCTAGTGGTCTGCAACAGAAATGCAGAAGTCAACAGGTCTCACATATTGCAAAATATGCAAAAAAGAAAAATACTGTTAGTGATTTGGTGAGACAGTACAGCAATGTATAATAAATAATCATATCAACAAGAATGAACCTGCAACAATGCCATCTCCAGACGCAGACATATCAGAAGTGAAAGGTGTGAGCGGGGCAGCCTCCATCCCAAGAACTGTGCCATTGTCCTCCTTAGTGTAGTAGTGTATCTTAGAAGTCCCATTTGTTACAAACAAAACCTTGAGATTTTGATGCCAAAGTGGTGCAATTACTTCTGGTTCGTAATGGATAAACTTAGATCTTGCATTGTTTTTAGTGTCAAATTCTTCAGTTGGCTTGATCCCACATAGGAACTCAAGTTCTTGCTTAGTAACCTCAATAACATCTGCAAGATTCCATGCCTGTTGAATGAACATCTTAGCTTCTTCACCAGACTGCCACAATGGCAGTGGAAGGTTAACATCATAGAAAATAACCCCTCCAAATTTATTTGAGATTTTGATAGCTTGCATGGTGGCTAATCTCATGTTACGGTCAAGCAGAGAATGTGTGCTAAAGTAAAACATCTTTGCCTGCATGATCAGTCATTTAAAAAGTCAGTAATTTCCAGGTGCATAGCCTGTCAAAAAATTTATTAATCAAACAACAGAAGCAACAACATGAAGCACATGAAGCTGGACTAAAAAAAAAGGGTCTTCTTTTATAATCATTTTTCTCTGAGGTTCAAATTTACGTTGGGGAGAGCTGATTCTGAATGTTTTAAGCAGATTTTGCTATATATACAGAAAATACAATAGTTGCACAACTGCATACATTCAATCAACAAAAAATAATAACAGTAATAAAAAGAATAATGATATAAGTAACATTCATTATCTTGTCCCACATAACTGAATCATTACCTCCTTTAGCACATCAATATTGATCTCAGACTTAGTCAGAGCATCCTCTGCGCAAGGTTTTATGCAAGTCAATCTTAAACGACCTCTCTTACCAATCCTCATCTGTGATACAGCTGTTGGCCTTTTCACATCAATGCGAACTGACCGAGTTTGGACGTTGTTTGCATTCATGTAATATAGCATGGACTGACCATACTCATCATCTCCAAGTTTACCCATGAAAGCAACCTTACCACCCAAACTTGCTAGAGCTATAGCAACATCACCCGCAGATCCCCCAGGAGCCCTAATAAAATTTTCTGGTGCCCATAGTGCATCCTTCATCCTTTCATGCATTTCATGATCTATAAGTCTGTTGGCTGGCCTTCCTGATGGCACAAAAGCATGTTGTGCAGCTCCAAAGCAACAAACAAGAGGAGGCCAACCATATGTAAAGCTAACATCTTCTCCCTCATATTTTTCCAACTCTATGTCTCCATCACTCTCATCCCCGACATTGGCAATGAATGTACACTCCTCAACATCAGTAATTTCAGATTCACTTCCTTGATCCTCTGAATCATCACCAATCTTTTTTGTAGTCTTCCTCCTCACTTTCTTCTCAGTTTTTTCTTCCTCCACATTGGTTGAAATTGATGCAGCTGTAAATAATTGAGTTATGGGTTTGGGACTTATAAGTAAGCCATACAAAATCAGAACAAAATATTCATTAATTAATAAGGAGTTTACCTTTCCTTCGAGTCCTTCGCAGGGTTTTCTTAGTATCTTCACTTGATGTTGGCAAAACACTTACCTCATCTGAAGCGTCACTATTTATCTCCAAATCAGAATTCTCCACCAATGCATCAGCTTCTGCTTTCTTCCTTGTTCGTTTGGAAGTAGCTCGTTTAGAAGTCCTGGATGTTTTCTTTTTCACAGCTACCTCATTGTCATTCACCTCCTCTTGATCTGACATCTCTCCAATTTTCTTTCTAGAGGTAGCTGCAAGATGCCATTTACTGTGTAATCTAAAATTCTGAGAGTGCATTATGTTTACTGGTGAACGATACTGCCAATTTGAATGGCACCTATAGTATTGAACGAATAGAGTTACCAATAAAATTCATCACCATTACCACTAATGTAACAACAGAACTGAGCCCAGAATGAACTATAATGCATCCCAGAAACTCTGAGCAATTTACGTTAATATCTTCCTCAAATGAAATATAATCAAAGAAACACATGAGTTCTAGTTCATTTCTACGAGTATTTATTTCATCAAGGTTACAATACCTCACATATAGCAATTAGAAACCATCAAAATGGAATTCCAATGCCGAAATTTTAAAATACAAACGGAAAAATAAAGAGCAAAAGCTTTGCGAAAGAGATAAAAAGAACCTGGGAAGTGAAAGAAAATGAAGGAAAGAGAGAGAAGCCATTAACAAAGCTCGGTGCTCTGCAGTTGCGAAGTCTCGGTTGTGGGTCTTAGTTTAGACTGGCAGAGGATGAGGGGGTTTATTGAGGGCTTGTAGTAACTGTTGAACAAAAAGGGCAAATTTTCCTTCGTAAATCTCTCTTTTTTTTTGCTCTTTGCGTGAAGTATTTTAGTTAAAGTTACTAAAATAACCCTATCAGCATAAGGGGAGATTTCTGCCTAATTCTTTCCATCTAATTCATATTTTACTAAACCTCAGGGGAGGTATTTGATAATATCCCTAAAAAAAAATATTAATAGCCTAAAACGGTGAGTTTTAATGGCCTCTCTTTGTTTCAGTGGGGACTACTGTTTATGCATCCCTCTCCTGAATGGAGAGAAACTGTGGCTGCATTTCCTCTGAAGGCTCACTTACATAAACTTTAACTAAGCAAGGTACCCATTTCTCGCTCGCTTTTTAATCTTTTTTATAATAATTCATACTTTTTCCCTGAAACTAAAATTTACTTTAATCTGGAATACAGTCCACAGATTTAGTAGTATAAGAATTTGTTTTTATTTTCTCTCGCTGCTGCATCTTCAAACTTCAACTTTACTGCTCTTATGTTTCCGGAGAAAGATTTTAATTTTTATCTTTGTTAATATATCTTTGTATCATAGATAAATCAATTTGAGGGGAGTTATAACTAGAATATTAGATTCTGCGTCACGGACGTTATTGAGAAGCTGCTCCTGATGAGTTTTATGAAGCTATTTGGTGGGTTTACTGGTGTCACGAAGTGCTGTAGAGGTATTGCGTATCCTTTATCGTTCGTATTGTTCTCTAATACCAATAAGATAGGCAAACTCAACTTTATGACTATCCATGAATTTGCATTGTGGTCACAAGTTATGTAAAGTTGAAGCTTTTCAGAGCTTATAGGCGGAAAATGGTGATATTTTTCCTGAAATTGTCGTAGATGGAAAGATTTAGTTGTTTGACATGTAGTTTTTTTTTCTTGTTCCCTTTACTTAGAAGTTCTGCATGCAACTATGCAGGTGGGCTGACTGTGTCAAAAGTAAATAATTAAATAAGGTGTTGGCGTCTTTTATATATTTTTAGTTTAAATAAAGGATGCTGAACTCTGTTCTTTGATAGTTGTTTCATGTTCATTGTAGGAACTCGTTATTCTTCCTTCCATTCATCTCCAGAAACCTTGTTGGAAGTTCATTCTCAGGAGCAGGAAGTAATAATTGCTTTGGGAAGCAATGTGGGTGATAGGCTTCATAATTTCAATGAAGCTTTGCAGTGGATGAAGAAACTAGGGATAAACATCACGAGGCATGGTTGTTTGTATGAAACTGAACCAGCCTATGTAACTGATCAGCCTCGCTTTCTCAACTCTGCCGTTAGAGGTGTTACAAAACTTGGGCCACATGAGCTCTTGGGAGTGCTTAAGAAAATTGAGAAGGACATGGGTCGTACTGATGGGATAAGGTATGGTCCAAGACCAATCGATTTGGACATATTGTTCTATGGGAGGTTCAGTGTTCGTTCTGATATACTTACTGTTCCTCATGAGAGAATTTGGGAGAGACCATTTGTCATGGCGCCATTGCTGGATCTAATGGGATCAGCTGTTGAAAGTGATACAGTTGCTTGCTGGCATTCATTTTCAAGGCAGCCCAATGGACTTTTTGAAACATGGGAGAAATTGGGTGGTGAGTCCTTGATTGGCAGGGAAGGAATGAAAAGGGTTTTACCTGTTGGAAATCATTTATGGGATTGGTCCCAGAAAACCTCTGTCATGGGTATCCTTAATTTGACCCCAGATAGTTTTAGCGATGGAGGAAAGTTCCAATCAGTGGAAGATGCAGTTTCTCAGGTTCGCTTGATGATTTCAGAAGGA
Organism: Xylocarpus granatum; assembly: GCA_019650275.1. NCBI lineage: Eukaryota > Viridiplantae > Streptophyta > Magnoliopsida > Sapindales > Meliaceae > Xylocarpus > Xylocarpus granatum. Next base: position 15,380 of record BNST01001814.1, on the reverse strand, counting down.
GCAGATATGATTGATATTGGTGCTCAATCGACACGGCCGATGGCCAGTAGGATTTCTGCCGAAGAAGAATTAGTGAGACTAATCCCTGTGTTAGAAGCTGTTCTAAAAATGCCTGAGATGGAGGGGAAGTTCATCTCTGTGGATACTTTTTATTCAAAAGTTGCTTCCGAAGCAATCAGTAAAGGAGCTCATATTGTAAATGATGTATCTGCTGGGCAGTTAGACCCGGACATGTACAGAGTTATGGCTGGCCTTAAGGTTCCATATGTTGCAATGCATATGAGGGGAGACCCATCCACAATGCAGAATGAGGAGAACCTGCAGTATGATGATGTCTGTAAGCAGGTTGCTTCTGAGTTGTACTCAAAGGTCAAGGAGGCAGAATTATCAGGTATCCCAGCTTGGAGTATTGTTATTGATCCTGGAATTGGATTTTCAAAGAGAACTGAACATAATTTGGACATCCTCCTGGGGTTATCAGCTATAAGGAAGGATATTGCAAAGAAAAGTTTGGCTGTCTCTCATGCTCCTATGTTAATTGGACCATCTAGAAAGAGATTTTTAGGTGAAATTTGCAATCGCTCTGCCATTGAGAGAGATCCTGCAACCTGTGCATCTATCACTACTGGGGTTCTAGGAGGTGCAAACATTGTAAGAGTACATAATGTAAGAGATAATTTAGATGCTGTGAAGCTTTGTGATTCAATGCTGAGAAGGGGGAGACATGCAGCATGATTTTGGATGATTTTTTCTTTTTTGGTGGGATTTTACTCTAGATTCTCATTCCCAGCAATCTGGGTTATTACATCTGCCTTTGGAAGATAAACCGCTACTGTTATAGGGCGAAAAAGTGCGAGCTTAATTACATTGGCTTTTGATGATTCCCTGGATATTTTGATTTGTTTAACCTGTTATGATGATAACCTAAAGCAGCAAACGAAGCTTTACCTTTAATATTTCCTTCTTGTTTTAATCAATTCTGCGGTTCATTTATGTTCCATTCTCGGAAGCTTAGGATTATGAATTTGGTGTTGAGAGCGGAGTCATCATTGAATACCCATTAGTGACCATTTCATCCTGTTAATAATTCCTATCTTGTTTACCATACAAGTTCCAAGTTCGGACTACTGAAACCATGTTGGACAGCTCTGATGACTTGCAGATGTTAATGAATGATAAATAAAAGGGGCAAAAAAACATTGTTAGATTGTAAACAGTTCCTTCATTAGGGGCTCATATTGCTATCTATGAACTATTATTTTGCTTCAAAGCCTCAGCTTCAGCCCTCGCCATTGGATCATCCTTCAACTCAGATTCGTCTTCTTTTTCTCCTTCTCTCTCCTGTGCCATTCTCTTTCTATGCAACTCCTCTGCAGCCTGCATTGCAGCACGGTTCTCAGCCTGAATTCGCTGCATCTCCTCTTCTTGTTGCTGCCTTTCAAACCAAGTATCGGCATCCGCCCAAACTGATTAAAAAAATAAAACAATAAGTCTCATCAGCAGAATATTGAACCTCCAGATAAAGCATTTACCTGATCCAAAGTTGGCATTTAGGGAAATTTTTAAAGTCCTAGATCTCCCATACATTTAGATAGTAACAAAGATCCGGCTTATCCCATATCACAAGGAAAGTCAACATACTCTCATTGAAATGACCATAAATTTTGTCACTGTCATCATAGTGATTGTGAGAACTAATACACACAGGTCTATGTACATGTGCATTGAATAGATTTTTTTTTACATCAAACTTTAAACAAATTGACCTATACTAGCACTTAAATGTGATAAGGATTCAAAATTGCATAATGTTTCTTAGAACCCCTAAACCTTGACAAGAAAAAGAATGACACAGAAAGGAATGGGAAATCTTAAAGATAAAACATTTAAATTGGAAATTGCCAACTCATAATGCTTCCCTAATATTATTCCAAAACACCATTGTAAAAGGCATAAAGTCTTAACTAGGAGAAAACACATTATAATGGAACGGTTAAGAGGTGCTGCAAATTCTTTCCATCTTTACAACTGTTTGAAATATATTTAAGTTTGATAACATTACAGACACGGGGGGCCAAGGGAATTAGAGAGCATTGTTATGAATTCTCCAAGATAGATAAACTAAGGCCCGGTACAGTAAATTACCAGAAATGTGTACCTCATCAAAAATCCTTTGTCGACAATTTGTATTTGCAGCAAAATAAATTAATATTTTGTTTAGTGTAGTCATGTCATTTAAAAAATTATCCCCAGTTAATGTAATTCACAGGCACTAAGCTTTAGAAGGTCCAAAATTAAATCCTTTCAATCTGATGAGAGACTAACTATAGACCCAAATATTCCATTTTATGATTTCTATTTTGGATAATGATCACTTTCTTTGAAGAACAAAGAGAATAGGGTAAGTGCAACCCCTGCTCAGGCAAAGAATCCATGGAAAGATTTATCCAGCCATTTGCATATGCACAGATCATAACTCCTATGAGCCTTTATCCTGTTCCCATACTAGTTTGCTTCTCCATGATTTTTATTCTACGAAGAAAATAAGCTGACAGGTGTTCCCATAAATTCCTAGCACAAAATCATTCTGTAATGGAGCCTCATATAAACGACTTGTCGGAGTCATACCCCAAAGTACAATACTATGCGAAGTTCTCCAATGATCCTACTTAAGCAGAAATAGAACATTAAGGCATCAAGGTCTTCATTGAATCAAAATATTGATACAGTTTTGGTGGCTACCTGTGATTTTCTACACTCTATTAGTATCATTCATAGCAAAAACAGACCATCGCTGTCTCTCTTCAAGTATCAATTCTACTCGATTGTCTAAAAAAGATTCAATCAATAGTTTCTTCTGAAAAAGCCAAAACCTTAAACCTAAACCCGATACCCCCAGGTACCAACACTACAGCAGCGATTCAGTTAAAAAAAAACCATAACCGATCAACATAAATAAATACCCAAACCAAAAATCAACAATAAAAGCAAACAATAATAAGCAAGAGAAACTTACTGGGCTGTGCGGCCCAACCCTGCTCGCCACCCTTGATGCGTTCGGGGAGAGCATAATTAACGGTAAGGACACGGCCGTAGAGTTCAGCGCCGTCCATGTTGTCCATAGCGGCGGCGGCGTCTTCTTTCTCAAGAAAAGTAACGAATCCAAAAGAGCGATGCTTCTGGGTGGCCTGATCCAATGGTGTCTTGACGTCTTTTATGTCACCGAAGGGTATAAATGCAGCGTGCAGTATCGACTCGTTCACTTCCTCGGCCAATCCCCCAACGTACAGCGTGCTCTTCTGCACCGGGAGATTCGCCATTCTAGCTCTACTTTCTATTTTCTCTCTTCAGGAATCTGCGCTGGTATTGTTCCTCTCCGTTGCAAGGACGAAGGAAAAGTTGACCCAAAATGGTCCAACTTTTATACTTATTTATGTTTGTAGTCCAAATTCTAAATTTTTTATATTTGAGATTAAAAGTTTAATGTTTCAACGAATTTATCCCTTTTTGGTGAATTGATAAACACTCTTTTGTGGAGGAAGATTAGTATAAAAACAGTCTACCTCACAAATAATTTATAAAAAATAAATTTTATTGATAGAGATCGTTTTATAATAATTTCTCTTCACAAAATTAGTTGAGAAAGGCTATTCATTATCCATTTAGCTAATAATTTTTTTTTAAAAAAATATAAAATTTAACTTTAAATATTAAAAAAATTTCTAATTTGGGTTAAATTTGTCAACCAACTTAGTTTAATTCATCTCTTTGGCGGCAGGGACAGCGGCGCGGTAAATTGATCGGAAACTGCGAAGGCGGCGGCGGCGGCGGCATTAAAGTAAGTTATGCATGCCTGAGAATGAAGTTTTCCACTGGAAAATAAATTTGCTTTGCTAAGCAAAGCAGCTGCTTTTATACTGACAACATCTGTCTTGTATTCATACCTTCATCAAATGTACAGAACTATCTTCAGCCCTGCCATTCTTTCATAGAACATTAGATTAACATTGACTGTAACAAGTTGATTGTGAAAGCAAGGACATTTGTATCACTCAACTGTTCATATCAACTGCAGTAAACAACATACTTCTCTATTGTGATTATGCTTTCTCCACTAGTTCTAGCTATTAGGGTTCTTTTTCAATTCATGCAAATGTTGGGAGAACATAGCTCTCAAATTCTATTGGTTTTGTAATGCTGCTTAATTTCTCTACTCAGATGCAAGAAGAAAAACAATAAATAAAAAATTGATAATACCTGGGAACCATCTTTGGATCTGCCACAGGAAATCTCTCACCAACTGCTTGCAGTGGATAGTAGTCTAGTGGAGACGCTTCCATAGGATTTATATGTTCGCTTAATTTATCCAACTGCTCATCGGTAAAAATTTGTCTAAGAACAGCTACACTAGTACTTGAAGCACCTCCAACAAGCCACTTATCATCAAGACGGTGACTATACACCCCAAACCGTGCATCCTCAATACGACTAGTGCTCAGTAGCTTAATAGCAAGAGTTGAACCCAAAGAAGTGACCTAACACAGAACACTATAATCATTATCATGAAAAACTCCAGGAAAACCAAACAATAGCAATTCAAAAATGGATGTCCCTTGAAAGGTAAGGTCCACGTTATTTGGCAACTGGTGGCAAACAATAAAACTGACATTTATTTACATAAAAATTGAGAGATTCTGATTAAATGATCTGAACATCATTCATCTCGTATTTTTTTTTAAAAAAAAATGATTCATGTTTTTCCAGAGGACATTATGGGATATAATTGGATGTCTTCAAAAAAAATATACAAGAAAGCTAAATCCAGTGGAGTGCTCGCAGCTTTTCCAGGCTCTGTTGCACGAGCTGCAAGAAAGGCAGCTATACTATCAGTAGTTCCAGTGCATACAACACAATTTTTTGGAAAACCTGCAAGAGTATATTATAAGCATAGTTGTAGAACCTGAGGTGCCTCCACTGGCAAAAGATTCAAGTGCAACAGGGCGACGCAAAGAATCCAGCTGGTACAATTCCAAACTATTCAATTTCAAGGGAAACAGCATGTATTTCAAGGAAATGACAACATCATGCATTGCTCAGTCCATTATTCCTGTGTGTTCAAGGTGTTGTTTATTGGTTGTTGTGGGTGGCAGGATACTTGATATCTTGAAGAAAGTGATAGGAGCATTGTGTTCAATCCAATCACACTTTGAAATGCGGTCGGATATTTGAAACAAGGTGGCCAAAAAATTGACGATAGTGGCTGAAATTTTGAAGAAAGTGACGAGAGCATGGTGTTCGAAAGTGGGTTTCGAGCATATCTATGTGATTGGAACACTTTTAGTCACACACACATGTATGATCGAAACTAGCTCGATAGGTACTGAAATGCGAGGTGTATTTATAATATTCATTTACATTTATTATTTTAAAGTTAATTGGGGACATTTAAAAATATCATTTTTTTTCCTATATCATAAATTTTCAAAATTTTGCATCACAGTCCTCGTTTTTTAAACTTTGAAAATCTTGCAGTTTGGTCCTTAAATGTTTAGATTTGAATTTTTTCCAAATACAGCCTCTATTTTCATACTTCACAAAAAAATTCATTTAGTCCCTAATTAACCAACTTTAAAAATATTTCATTTTGATCCCCAAAAATTCAAACATAGTCATTATTATTATTATTATTATTATTCTTTAATATAAATTTTATATTTCATATATTTTATTATCTAAAAGCGCTATTGTATTTTACTTGTACATATATGATTTCTCGTATGATGATAATTATGAAGACTCATGGGACTAAAATACATATTTTTGAAAATTCACCTAGACTAAAATGTAAAATTTTAAAAATTTGTGCACTCCATTTATGATAATTTCACATATTATTACAAAAATAAGAACAATAAACATAAAATCCATGGTCAATTTCTAAGCTTTTCTATAAATCATTTCATGCATAATGGTTTGAAATCCTAGACCTAATAGTGAAGCACAAGTTCTCTTACTATTGAGTTGCAAATTTAAATTTTACATTTTATTTATAACTTTTTATTGAAATTAATTTATAATAAATTTTTTAATTAATAAAATAATAACATTTAAAATTTTTCATTAAAATTATGAAAAGTTAATTTGATTATTTTTAAATAAACACATTTATTTAAGAGACAACACGTGCTTTTAAAATTTATTACTAAATTTGTATAAACATAACTCTTATATAAAATATATTTATATATAATTTCGAAAATAATTTATTTTAAAAAATACTCTTTAACTATTAAATTATATAGAAAAATTAATCAATGTATTATAATATTTATTTAACTTAATTTATCACGTTATTTATATAATAATTTAATAAATCGTATTGTGTATATACATTTATATATATATATATTTTCAAATTATCAAACAAATTAACAACAAATATATAATTTTATTATATATAAATTTTATTATTATAAAACAATAATTTCTTTATTCGTGATGTAAATTAATTCGAGTAATAATATAATATTTTTTAAGTAATTTGTCATATATCAATTATCTTTAGTAATTTATTTCTCTTTTCTTTTCTTTACTTAATTTTTTATTTATACATTTTACTACTTTTATAATTTAATATCATGATTTTATTTTAAAATTTTCTTTATCGAGTTAAATTTATGGTTGAAGTAAATACTTATAATACTATACTTAAATAGAATTTTATAATATAAGTTTTGTTAATAAAAAAAATTAAAAAATTGATAACTAGCATATCATATTTTGGAATTAGAATTGAATTAGAATTCAAAAATAAGGTATCCTGTTAAATAGGATCAGTTTCAATTTGAAATTTTAGGAACTAATTTTATCTAAAATAAGTGTCGATTCTAAATAGATTCGGAGCCGAACTTTGATATGCTCACCCTTCTTTTAAAAGTAAGGTTTTTAATTTTTTAGTTATCCCAAATATTTCTAAAATTACAAAAAATTCTATAAAAAATGATAAATAGATACCTAAAATTCTCAAAATATGAGAAACACATAATCATGGGTTCCTTTTGAATCACACTGTGATTGAAACTTAAGTTTCAATCATATGGTTAGTCTGTTCTATGCAAGTAAATACTAGCCCATATCATCATTTATCCATAAACTAGCCTGCTGTTTTATGCATGCATCCTTAGCAAAGTAGGTCATGCATACGTGTTCAAATTCAATCTCTAGAATTTCACGATAACAATTAGTCTGTTCTCATAATCAACTTTCCTCCTAGCTATTCAAAATTTGTGATAACAATTGCTTTTCAGCTGCCAATGAAGGAAATATTTTCACTTGCGAAAGAACAAGAAGCCAACCACCACAGAGATGCCAGCAACTGCCACTGGAACAGCCCCGTATTTCTCTGTCAAGTTCGCGAGGTTTTGGCCATAATCTGATTATTGACTTTTAGATGAAATTTCAAGTGCCGGATACATGGAGAACATGTGTCAAGCTCACCGATGCTAAAGCTCTTCAGGTGTTCCCTTGCATCTTTCCTTTGCCCCGCATCTTCAAATTCTTCTGTTGCATCTTTTGCTACAGTGAAATTACAAGCATCGAGTCATGTTGAGGATTCACAACTATAACATTGTTTTGGAATACCAGTTGGTTAACTTCCTGGCGCAGTAGGTTTCACAAGAGATGACGAATTAAAAAGTACAAGAAAATTATCAGTTGCAGCAAAGACTACATCGTCCCCGCCTCGATGCTCGTCCAAGTATGAAGTGAAATCATACACCTGACATTAAAAGAAGAAAGATTCATCAAATATCCCATGATACAGTTAGAAAAGAGTTGAAATACCTAAAAGATCTGGAACATAATTCAAAATTATATGCATTCCGCATACCCCTGAAGAGATTGATTCAAACTATGAAAATCAAAGCTTTGCATTGATCATAAACCTTAATCAACCATACCAAAATTTGTATTTAGATCCTAGAACCCTTGAGGGGTGAATCAACAGTGGAAAACTCAATTATTAATAAATTAAAATACATTAAAATTGGTGGATTCTAGATCAATAAATACCAAAAAATTCAATAACACAGCCACAACAACGAACGAATTTCAAAGCAATAAGTCAAAGTAAGTCATAGAGATAGAAATTTGTTAATAAAACAAAACTTAATAAAGAATTCTTTATAGAATAAAAATGCTCTCGGCTGGTAATATGAGCTATCAAAATATTTTATTAGCAAAGACAAACTCACAATTTGTAATTTTTTAATAGAAATCTTTTATCTCAATCTCAATTTACTTATTAAATGATTTATTTCGAGTTATTTTTGTTTCAAAACTAAAAATTTTCTTGCTTTCGTAGAATTCTTGAATGATATATTCACAAAAGTAAAGTTATAGTTAACAACAGCTCTCAAAACTATAAAACATCATAGTTGAATTTAGTGTTTGAATATTTGGTAGTTTGCTTTCACTTAGCAAATATTGTTCAATTGAAACTAAAATTAATTTCTCTCATATAGAAATCAACAAGAAACAATCTCTTTGAACTCAGTGAAGCTCAAAAACTCCATGACTGCCGCTCTAAACTTTTGCACAGGATAAGTGCATAGAGCATGATAGGTTTGCTCAAGTGTTCACTAGGTGAGCTCTTGAGATAACACAAGCATTCAAGTACTAGAGTTTGGTATGGTCATTGCTCACAACTTGAGCTAACAGGGGCATTGTCTTGGCACCTAGGTTCTGCCTCCTTGCTTTTGCCCTTGAACATTGATGTTATTCACATAAGTATTGTTGACAATTATTTTGACATGGAATGAACATACATCAAACCTAAAATATAAATTTCAAAAGTTGATTTATGACTCAACAAGGGACAGTTTGCAAGTACAGAATTTGCGAATGGTTAATTGGTACATAGCCATGAGAAACCAAATGGCCTAAAACTTAGTTATAAGATTGATTAGAAGGAGGAAATCAAAACTAATTAACCAGCAGGGATAATCTAATACTGACATGATAGAATTATTTAATTAATAAAGTAGAAAAAACATATTCATTGATAATAAGCGAAAAAAAATTAATATAGAGAGAGAAATTCATAATATTTTTTATTTTTTACTTATCATTAATGAATATATTTTTTTCACTTTATTGATTGAAATATCCTATTATATGATCTTACTATATCAATAACATTGATGTAGGATCATCCCATTTAAAATTTTCTCAAATGAAACATAAATGCATAATAAAACTAAAATTCTCAATTATTAATTACCAATAAGCTTAATTTTTTAGGATTAATGATGATTACTAGAATATGAAAGTTATTTTGACCACATCTTGTGTTTGCTTCTTGAAAAGCCCCTCATTATCTAAACTCCAGTACAAATTAAAATGACTATGTTCGGATGCATTTGAGAACACCCTCATATATTCACTAAATAATGTATATTAACCAGTAACCATTTCCTTTCATTTTGGTGCATCACATGAATTTTCCGGGACAATAAAAGCAACTATTGGAATCAAATATGACGAAACCCAATGCAGATTTATACGAAGATACGAAGTCGAGGGGAGGAGAGAACAAAGCAAATGAAACTGGTGACGGATCAGGAGTTAGCAAGCTACTTAGACTGGTAACGTACTGTTGATGATACGTAACCCTGTTATCAATAACAATCCACAAATTGTCCTCTTTGTTGTGCTGATTCTTAAATTTTGTAGAGGTTGCTTTGCATTGATCTGGATCTCTTCCTCTTCACTTTCTCTTTTGGAAGTTAAGTACATTCGTATGATACGAGGAAGAAAGAGTTTCCTTTTTCTTAGAGTTTAGTAGCGAAAGGTATTCAAATTAATTAAGGAAAGGGTTGCAAAAGAGGACTCAGATAACTTAACTACAAATCCTTTTCCTTTAGTTGAGAGACAAATTCTTCAGCTATATAAACACCAACACCTTACCCAGATAATAATCATCATTTCAAACCTCTCCTCAATCTCAAAGCAAATTAAACCAGAAGCGAAGATGGGAAGAAACCTTCCTCCCCGAATCCTCAAACTATGGAGGACGTCCAACATCTCTCCTGGCTCGCTGAATCTCCGAGAAGAACAACTCCAGCATCCCTCTAACATTCCTCCTCGCTTGCTGAAGCTCCGAGAAGGGCAACATCAGCGTCAGCGTCAAGATCCATCCAACATTCCTCCTCGCTTGCTGAAACTCCGAGAAGAACAACATCAACGTCAGCGTCAAGATCCATCCAACATTCCTCCTCGCTTGCTGAAGCTCCGAGAAGAACAACATCGACGTCAGCGTCAACATCCATCCAACATTCCTCCTCGCTTGCTGAAGCTCCGAGAAGAACAACATCAACGTCAGCGTCAACATCCATCCAACATTCCTCCTCGCTTGCTGAAGCTTCGAGAAGAACAACATCAACGTCAACGTCAGCGTCAAGATCCATCCAACATTCCTCCTCGCTTGCTGAAGCTTCGAGAAGAACAACATCAGCGTCAATATCCATCCAACATTCCTCCTCGCAAGCTGAATCGCCGAAGGGAACAGCATCAACCCAACATTCCTCCTCGCATATTGAGGATAAGAGAAGAACAACAATCAAAGAAATCAACCGTGACGCATACTGAAAACATGTTTATTCGCAGACTACAACAACAATCCATGTTATTACAAGCACTACGAATGCTTGTTCAACATTCACAACGGCAAGATCAAGAGCGAAAGAAGGAGCAAGAAAATGTTGTCCAAGAATCATTGTCGGTGGACTACGCACGTCTGACATCTTTTTTGGAGAAAGATGACTCATTTCTTACGCCGTGGAATTGGAAGCCGAAGGATATTGATCATTCATGTTCAGGCTCGGAAAAGAAACAATACTACTCCATGCACTCGAAATCTTCTTATTCATTTAACGTCCGCCAGTGTTGGGTTCGCTGAAGGCAAAAGTAAGCAGACAACTCGAGGATTCTTATGTAATCTTGTAATTAAAGTCATTCAGATATCAGATTTCACTGTTAAGGCGGTTCTTATTACCTATCCACTTTTTTTTTCTCCTTTGAGTAATAAAATTGTTAGTTTGACTTTTTATTTCCTTTTTATGATATCTGCTTACATACCTCATTGATTATTGATGAATACTTGGCAATCACTGGAACGGTACAGAGATATCTATTGGATCAAAATCTTTTCAATACTTTTTTTTTACAGGTGGAGACATGTTTTAGTAATAAACATTGCCTATATAAAACAAATTTCAGTATTAAACATTACATTAAAATATAAATAAATTATGTGTAATAAATAATCTTGCTTGCATTGGGGGAGTGGAACACTCACTTGTTGATTTTCTATTAATTTATTCCTTCAATTTTGTTTATAAAATATTAAATGATCATGACACTATTTTATCAAATATTTCATTAGTAAAGACAAACCCATAATTGGTTATTTTTGACAAAAAATTTTGTATCACGGTCTTAATTAACTCGTTAAATGATTTATTTTGAGGTATATACTGTTTAAAATTCAAAAATCTTTTTGTTTTTATAAAATTTTTGAACGACACGTTCGCAAGAACAAAATTTTAGTTATTAATAATTTTCAAAACTCTAAAAGTTAACTAAATTTGATGTTTGAATATTTGATAGTTTGCTTTTAAGAAAAATAACTTAGCAAATATTGTTCTTGAAATTAAAAATAATTTCTCTCTTATAAAAATCAAGAAAAAAACAATCTCTTTGAACTCAAAAAAGCTTTGAATATGAAGTAAACTCAAAAACTCTCTGACAGTTGCTCTAAACTTTTGCTCAGAATGAGTACATATAGCATCATAGGTTCGATCAAGTGTTCACTGGGTGAGCTCTTGAGATAACACAAGCATTCAGGTACTAGAGTTTGGTAAGGTCATTGTTCACCACTCGAGCTAACTGGGCATTGTCTTGGTGCCTAGGTTCTGCCTCCTTGCTTTTGCCCTTGAACACCGATATTATTCACATAGCTATTGTTCACAATCATTTTGACATAGAATGAGCCTACATCAAATTTGAACCTAAACTATAAATTTAAGTAATTGATTTGTGACTCAACAAGGGATAGTGTGCAAGCACAGAATTTGCGAATGGTTAATTGGTACACAGCCAAGAAAAACTGAATGGCCTAAAACTTGGTTATAAGATCCTTTAGAATGAGGCAAACAAAAGTAACCAATCAACAAGGATGATTTAATGTTGATCATCTAATCAATAAAGTGGAAGAAACACATTTATTACTTATAAGCGAAAAAGTTAATAAAGAATTTTATCATTTAATTAATATAATAAGAGAAATTTATATCAATTTTGAAAATCTTGAAGTTTGGTCTTCAAATGCTTAGATTTGAGATTTTTACAAATTCAACCTCTAGTTTCATACTTCACAAAAATTTCATTTACTCCCTAAATAACCAACTTTAAAAATTTTTCATTTTGGTCCCCAAAAATCCAAACATAGTCATTATTATTATTTTTCAATATGAATTTTAAATTCCATGTATTTTTATCTAAATGCAATATTGTATTTTATAGACACAGGTATGACTGCTCGTATGGTGATAATTATTTACTATGGTGGCTTGTGGGACTAAAATGCATGTTTTTGAAAATTCATTTAGATTAAAATGCAAAATTTTAAAAATTTGTGCATCCCATTTCTGGTAATTACATATATTATTACAAAAATAAGAATAGTAAACATAAAATCCCTGATCAATTTGTAAGTTTTTCATATAAATACTGAAACACAATACCTTTAAATAGGGCTGAGTATAAGTTTTGGCTACATCCACCGACCCAACCTAGAAAATAATCAAAAATCATTTCATGCGTGAGGGTTTAAACTTTAAATCTAGTAATGAAACACAAGTTCTTTTACTATTAAGCTACAAACTTATGTTATAGATTTTATTTATAACATTTATTTAAATTAATTTACAATATATTTTTTAATTAATAAAACAATAGCATTTAAATTTTTTTATTAATATTATAAAAAAAATTAATTTCATTATTTTAAAATAAATATTTTCATTTAACAGACAATATATGCTATTGAAATTTATTATTGAATTTGTATAAATGTAATCATTATATAAAATATATTTATACTTGATTCGGTATATTATAATTTATGTAAAAAATACTTTTTAATTATTAAGTTAAATAGAAAAATTAGTCAGTGTATTGTAATGTTTATTTAACTTAATTTACCATATTATTTGTGTAATAATTTAATAAAATTGTATTATATATATATTTATTATAAAATTATTTAAGAAGCTAACAAACAAATAAATAAATATACGGTATAATTTTATCATTATAAAAAATAATTTCTTTTTTTATGATATCTATTGATTAGAGTAATAATACAATATTTTTTAAATAAGTTTTCATATATTAATTATTTTTATTAACTTATTTATCTTTTTTCACTTTATTTTTTATTTATGTATTTTACTATTTTTGTAATTTAATATCATTGTTTTTATTTTTAATTTTTTTTATTGAGTTAAATTTATGATTCAAGTGAATACTTATAATGCTATATTTAAATGGAATTTTACAAAATAAATTTTGTTAAAAAAATATTTAAAAATTGATATAATTGGTAAATAAAGTATTTTATTTTAGAATTGGAATTGAAAAATTGGGTATCATATTAAATAAGATAGATTTCGAATCTGAATTTTAAAAATTAATTTTATTTAAAGTAGGTTTTGATTCCAAATAGAATCAAAATCAGACCTTGATTTGCTTACCCATATCTTTAAAGTAAGAGATTAAAATATAAAAGTTTTAAAAGTTTTTCAATCTTTTAACTATCCCCAAATATTTCTAAAATTACAAAAATTATTTTAAAAAATGACAACTAAGCACATAAAATTCTCAAAATTTGAGAAACAAATACCCATGGGTTCATTTTCAATCACATTTTCAAGTGATCAAAACTATGAGTTTCGATAATATTTTCCAATGCAATCGGAAGAATGGTGGCCAAAACATTGAAAGGGAGGAGATACCATGCGATCAAAAGTGGGTTTCAATCAGAATGTCTCTACTTTTTCAATTTTTTGGCCACAATTCATTCATTTTCCAACCAATCTCCTTCAAAATTTCGGCCACCAAAAACGATTGGTCCATTTTCGGACATAGTTGCGAAAGCCATTTGTGCAACATCAGATGATATCGAATCAAGCACACATCTCAAATTCACCAGAGCTGGTCATGAGTAGAAGGAAGATGAAATCGCATTCTAATGCACGTACGTCATGCATGTTAAAACTAAAATTCCCAATTATTGATTACCAATAAGCTTGATTCTTTTAGGATTAATGATTATTCCTAGAATATCAAAGTTATTTTGACCATATCTTGTGTTTGCTTCTTGCTCTTAAAACTCCAGTACAAATTAAAATGACTATGTTTGGATTCATGTGATAACACCCTCATTTATTCACTAAATAAGGCACATTAACCAGTAACCATACCATTTCATTTCATTTTGGTGCGGCACATGAAGATTTATACAAAGATACCAAGTCAAGGGAGGAGAGAACAAAGCAAATGAAACTGGTGATGGATCAGGAGTTAGTAAGCTACGAAAACTGGTAACGTACTGTTGATGGTACGTGACCTTGTTATCAATAACAATCCACCAATTGTCCTCTCTGTTGTGCTGATTCTTAAATTTTGTAGAGGTTGCTTTGCATTGATCTGGATCTCTTCCTCTTCACTTTCTCTTTTGGAAGTTAAGTACATTCGTATGATACGAGGAAGAAAGAGTTTCCTTTTTCTTAGAGTTTAGTAGCGAAAGGTATTCAAATTAATTAAGGAAAGGGTTGCAAAAGAGGACTCAGATAACTTAACTACAAATCCTTTTCCTTTAGTTGAGAGACAAATTCTTCAGCTATATAAACACCAACACCTTACTTAGATGATAACAATCAAATCAAACCTCTCCTCAATCTTAAAGCAAATTAAACCAGAAGAAGAAAAAAAAAGATGGGAAGAAACCTTCCTCCCCGAATCCTCAAACTATGGAGGACGTCCAACATCTCTCCTGGCTCGCTGAATCTCCGAGAAGAACAACTCCAGCATCCCTCTAACATTCCTCCTCGCTTGCTGAAGCTCCGAGAAGGGCAACATCAGCGTCAGCGTCAAGATCCATCCAACATTCCTCCTCGCTTGCTGAAACTCCGAGAAGAACAAGATCGACGTCAGCGTCAACATCCATCCAACATTCCTCCTCGCTTGCTGAAGCTCCGAGAAGAACAACATCGACGTCAGCGTCAACATCCATCCAACATTCCTCCTCGCTTGCTGAA
>BNST01001813.1:0-16920 GCA_019650275.1 Xylocarpus granatum | reverse complement strand
TGACCGATGCCTCCGCCACACCCGTAGGGATGTTCCGGTGGCTCCTGGAAGTTCGTCTCATGTGCTGCCCAGCACACCTGAAGCCGCTTCCGTGCCCGCGGGGATGCTCTGGTCGCTCCTAGAAGTTCGTCCTTTGCACTGCCAAACGTGTCCAATGCCGCTACCATGACCGTGGGGATGTTCAGGTCAGTCTCCTAAGTTCGTCCCACATGCTGCCTAACGTGCCCGAAGCCTCTGCTGCGCCCATGGGGATATTCTGGTCACTCTCGGAAGTTCATACCATACACTGCTAAATGCACCTGACACCTCTGTTGCACCCGCGTGGATATTCCAGTCATTCCCAAAAATTCTTCCTGTACACTGTCGCACTGTTGGGGTCATGATTTCTTGTCCTAATTTTTCTACATCTTAGGGGGTAGCACGACTTCTAAAACTTCTCCTAACTTGCTGTCCCATTTGATCCTTGAGTTCTTTTCTTTGGTTCTTGTCCTCTCAGCTGTCCCTCAGGATTAACTAATGATAAAAGGATATGTTGGATTGGAAAGACAACTCTTAAACCTATCACAACTTGCCTTGGTTGAAGAAGACAACTCTTGACTTCAACCTAAGCTCTTAAGCAAGGAAGAGAACTCTTCACCTTGTCTTAAGCCCAAGTTATGTCAAGACAACTCTTAAAAGATAACCGAAATATAAACAAGAATATAAGCAAGAAAGCCAAAGCTTGATTCATGATTAATGAATAAAAGCTTACAAATTTGGAGCACATGTCCATGCTAACAAATAATGGGTTTTATTTATAGTATTGGACAGCCCTTTCCTAATTTAACTAGTACTTAAGTTCCTTATCCACTCAGGACAAGTTTTTCTAAGTCAACAAGATTTTCTAAGACAACTAGAATCTTATCAAGATAGACCTTATCCTATTTTACTAGGAAAGGTGGATGAGGCGACCAAGTTGCTGCCAAGCTGTGTGAAAAGCTCCTTCCAGAACTTGCTCATGAAAACAGTATCTGTATCAGACAGCAATGTCTGTGGTATGCCATGAAGTCTTACCACGTTTTTGATGAACTCTGCTGCACCCACAGGGATATGCCAGTCGCTCCCAGAAGTTCATCCCGTGCACTGCAGAACACGTTGAATGACTCTGCTGCGCCTACAGGAAAGTTTTGGTCACACCTGGAAGTTCATACTGCAGATTGACGAATGAGCCCGATGCCTTTGCCGCACCTGTGGGGATGGTCTGGTTGGTCTTGGAAGTTCGTCTCGTGCACTGCCCAATGTGCCCAAAGCCTCTGCTGCATCCATAGGGATGTTCTGGTCATTCTCGGAAGTTCATCCAGCATACTACTGAATGTGTCCGATGCCGCTGCAGCACCTGCAGGGATGTTTTGGTCAGTCCTGAAAGTTCATCCCGTGCAATGCCGAATCCAGCCGACGCCTCTGCTGTGCCCGTGGGAATGTTCTGGTTGCTCCTGATAGTTCATCCTGTGTGCTGGCAAACGCGCCCGATGCCTCTGCAGCACCTGTAGGGATGATCTGTTCGTGCCCAGAAGTTCATCCCGAGCACTGCCAAATGTGCCCGATACCTCTATCGAGCCCACCTGGATTTTGCGGTCACTCCTGAGAGTTCATCCCTTGCACTGCAGAACGTGCCCCACACCACTGCCACACCCACGGAGATGTTTTAGTTGCTCCCAGAAGTTCGTCCTGCACACTGTTGAATGAGCCCGACGCCTCTGCTGCACCGGCGGGGACATTCTGGTCGCCCTTGGAAGTTCGTCCCATGCACTGCCAAACGTGCCCGACGCCGCTGCCACTCGCCCTCAGGGATTTTCCGGTCACTACCGGAAGTTCATCCTGTGCACAGCCCAAAGTGCCTGAAGACTTTGCCACTCCAACGCAGATGTTCCCGTCGCTTCTGGAAGTTTACCCCGCGCACTGTCTAATGCACCCGAAGCCTCAGACTTGCCCGAGGGGATGTTCTGGTCGCTCCAAGAAGTTTGTCCCATGCACTGCCAATGCACCCAACGCCTCTGCGGTGCCTGGAGGGATGTTTCGGTCACTTCCGGAAGTTTGTCCTGTGCACTGCCAAATGAGCCCGACCCGCTGCTGTGCCCGGTAGGATGTTCCGGTCGCTCTTGGAAGTTTGTCCCATGCACTGCCGAATGAGCTTGACACCTCTGCCGTGCCCGTGGGGATGTTCTGGTCACTTCCCAAAATTCATCCCGTCCACTGCCAAACAGATCCGAAGCCTCTGCTGTGCTCCCAGGGATGCTCCAGTCAATCTTGAAAGTTTGTCCTGTGCACTGCCCAACATGCCCAAAGCCCCTGGCATGCCTGGGGGAATGTTCTGGTTGCTCCTGGAAGTTCATCCCGAGCACTTCCAAACGCATTTGATGCCTCTACTGCACTCGCAAGGATGTTCCGGTCGCTCCTGGAAGTTCGTACCAATCTCTGCCGAATGCATCCAATGCATCTTCTGAGCCCATGTGGATTTTCCAGGCACTCCCTGAAGTTCATCCTGCACACTGCCCAACATGCTGGAAGCCTAAAGCCGCTGGCATGCCCACGGCAATGTTCCGGTAATCCTGGAAGTTCATCCCGAGCACTGCCCAACATGTCCGAGCCACTGCCTCGCCTGCAGGTGTGTTCCAGTCACTCTTGGAAGTTTGTCCCGCACACAGCACACTGCCAAGGCAGAAAGGGGACAAGAGCGAAATAGGGTGATTCCGGTCACTCAGGGAAGTTTATCTTGTGCACTGACCAATGCACCTGATGTCGCTGCCGCACCTGTAGGGATGTTTTTAATTGCTCCCGGAAGTTTGTCCTGCACACTGTTGAACGCACTTGACACCTCTATTGTGCCAGTGGGATGTTCTGGTAGCTCCCAGAAGTTCATCTCGCGTACTGCCCAACGTGCTTGATGCCTTTGCTGTGCCTGTGGGGATGTTCCGGTCGCTCTTAGAAGTTCAACCCGCACACTTCTGGATGCACCCAACGGTATTGTCGGACCTGCAGGGATGTTCCAGTCGCTCCCAGATGTTCATCCCAAGCGCTTCCGAACACATCCGATGCCTCTACCAAGCCTGCAGGGATTTTCAGGTCACTCCCAAAAGTTCATCCTATGCACTACCAAATGGGCATGCAGTCTCTGCAGCACCCACTTGGATGTTCAGTCACTCCAGGAAGTCCCTCCTGTGAACTGCCAAATGCATCCGAAGCCACTACAGCACCCATGGGGATAATTCGGTCGCTCCAGGAAGTTCCTCCCGTGCACTGCCAAGCATGTCCGAAGCCGCTGCTGTGCCTGCAAGGATGTTTTGGTTGCTCCTAGAAGTTCATCCTGAGCTTTGTTGAGCTCATCCAACGCCTCTACCGAGCCCACGGTGATTTTTTGGCTACTCTCAGAAGTTCATCCCATGCAATCCCAATGCGCCCAAAGCCTTGGCATGGCTTCCCTCAGGTGCCGTAGAGGCTTCGAGTGCATTGGGAGTGCATGGGACGAACTTCTAGGAGTGACCGAAAAATCACTGCAGGCTCGGTAGAGGCGTTGGATGAGTTCGACAAGGCTTGGGACGAACTTCTGGAAGCGACTGAAACATCCCCTCAGGCACAGCAGCAGCTTTAGACATGTTCGACAGTGCACGGGACGAATTTCCTGGAGTGTTTATCCCCATGGGTTCTTAAGTTATTAGACTCTTTGGACTTAAGCGTACACCTAGGTCTTACCATGCTTCCGAGCTTCTGCCGAGCCTGCCTAGTACTTCGGCTATACATCCGTTAAGTCTTATAACAAAATAAAAAGAATTCTAAACAACAATCTTAGATTTTAAGTTTTTGCTCTGATACCAATTTCGGGGGCGAGGTACAGAATCAGAAGAGCCGCAGAATAACCTTCAAGGAGTACGGAGACACCAAGAGGGTTATTGGAAGCTTTTCTGGAGGAGAGAGAGAGAAAGAGGGTTTTTTTTTATCCTATTTCACTCATCTAAATCCTACAACCTAGCACTATTTTTGATGAATAGTTGTTTACCCTAACATACTAACAACTACTATACATAATTAAATTCTACAAAATTCTAACTTTACCAGAGTTATTTAGAAGAAACCAACCACCAGAATAGGATCTACGGCGTTGGGGATATGGAATAAGACAAATAAGGGAGAGACTCTCAACCTTACTTGAATATGTTGTAATTAAAATCTGGTATTTCTAAGAAATCTACTATCCAATCATAATCTGGATATTTACTATATAGTTCTCTTATTTTTTGTGTTTTTGTCATATTAATTATTAGAACCTAGGTGCTACAAGACTATGTTTTAACCAATTTTCTATAGTTTTTAATAATGTTAATCTTGATTCTATTCTATATCTAAACATATTATCTAAAGTTATATGTTCTAATCTTTCTTCTAACCTTTCAATTTCAACAACTAAGATATTTCTAAAGGATGCTATATTTATTCTAAGTAATGCATTGATTATCTGTCTATGTGAATTAATATCCATATTTAAAGACATATTTAATTTCTTCCTACAGTAGGTATGTTTTGCTCTATTGATTCTTCATCACTATCTAATTCTGATATTCCTACATTATATAATGTTCTAGGATTTAATAATCTTAATTGATTTTGATTATATAAATCTAAATTTCTTTCTAAATCTATTACTTCTTCTAATCTTAAATTATTATTTCCTTCTCTATCCTGTCTTCTTAATAATCTATCTATCAAAGTATATGGTCTTTCTATACTGGTACTATTCCTACGTGTTTCCTCACTTCTAGTTATATTACCTTGTCTATCTATACTAGTAGTAGTATTACTTCTTCTAAGAGACATCTTATTCCCACTTTTTCCAAACTAACATCTTTCCTTTAGATCCTCCTACTACAGGTTTAGGTCCTAAAGATAAATTTGCTAATTTTTCATTAATATTTTCTATGGTTTTTATAAATAAAGGGTCTTGATTTCTATTTGGTAATTTTTCTAGACTATATTCTAAGGCTACTAATTTTTTATTAATTTCTAATAATAATGAAATTATAGTATTATTCTGTCTAATTATAGTTTAGTATGGTACTCCTGCTACAGATCCTAGACTATTTCATATCTCTGCTAAATCCTATTGCTGGACTTACTATTTCATTTTCAGTAGCTTCTAAAGTTTTTAAATAAAAAGGGTCTTTTTCTAAACTCATCTTATCTATTAAAATTATCCCTAATGTAAACTTTTAATTATTTTCTAAATTCATTAGAAATAGCATTCAGCTGTGGATCTTCAGAGTGAAATTTATGCTTAAAATTTTCTTTACAAAAACAAATTAAACTCATATTATCTACAGACCTCTTCCTATGGTATCTTCCTCCTGTATCTAAGTCTAAATAATCAAGCCTATGAAGTACCTCTTCTTCCTTACTGGTCATGATATTAGGTTAATAGACTCCGCAAGTTTTCGCTTACACCTAGGTCTTATCAGCATCCAAGCTTCTGCCTAGTACTTCAGCTTACCTCTTTAAGAGTTTTTTCAACCTAACTCAAGTTTTCAGGATGATTTGCTTAATCATAAAGGCTTAATACTTATACTTAGATCTATTTTACTATTACTCTTTCTTCTCAAGTTATTAGACTCTCTGGATTTTCAACGTACACCTAGGTCTTACCTTGCTTCCGAGCTTCTGTCGAGCCTGCCTAGTACTTCGGCTTCCAATCCTTTAAGTCTTTTAACAAAATAAAAAGAGTTTCTAGTAAATGTTTTTCTCTTAAACTGTTGTTCTTAGTTCTTTCTTCTTAAGTTATTAGACTCTCTGGACTTAAGCGTACACCTAGGTCTTACCATGCTTCCGAGCTTCTGCCGAGCCTGCCTAGTACTTCGGCTGTACATCCGTTAAGTCTTATAACAAAATAAAAAGAATTCTAAACAACAATCTTAGATTTTAAAGTTTTTGCTCTGATACCAATTTCGGGGGCGAGGTACAGAATCAGAAGAGCCGCAGAATAACCTTCAAGGAGTACGGAGACACCAAGAGGGTTATTGGAAGCTTTTCTGGAGGAGAGAGAGAGAGAGAGAGGGTTTTTTTTTATCCTATTTCACTCATCTGAATCCTACAACCTAGCACTATTTCTGATGAATAGTTGTTTACCCTAGCATACTAACAACTACTGTACACAATTAAATTCTACAAAATTCTAACTTTACCAGAGTTATTTAGAAGAAACCAACCACCGGAATAGGATCTACGGCGTTGGGGATATGGAATAAGACAAATAAGGGAGAGACTCTCAACCTTACTTGAATATGTTGTAATTAAAACTTTACCTTAATAAACTCTGAAAGGCTGTTTTTAGAGAGAGTAGGAGAGGGATTATAGAAAGCTTGAAAGTGGATTGCAAACGGTCTGCCTTCATTAAACAAATGAAGGGTTTATATACAACCTAAAAAGTAAACCTTGGTTAGGATAACCATGGTTACTTTATGAAAAAGAAACTATAGTTACAAAAAGTTAACTAACTCATGGTTAGATAGAACCATGGTTTGTAAAAAGAAACTACGGTTACATAAAGTAAAATAAAAAGACAAAAGTTAAAGGAATCTGGTGGCAGTTTGTCAGGCGGCTTGTTGTGCTGGCAATTCTGAGCTAATCATCCAAGTCTATCAAGTCATCATCAGAGGACACCTCGTCTAATTCTGACAATATTTGGAAATCTCCAAAATGTTTTATTCCCAGATGGGCCTTGATGGAATGAAGATGATCTTCTATGCTTGGATCCTCATGGATTTGGCCCAAGAAAGGTGTGTAGATACTAAAACTTCTGTATTTAGTAAACACCTTCATATTTTTGTCCTCCATATGCAGAGGATAATCATGAGTCCATGTTCTAGCTTTTTGGGCCGAAAGAAGTAGATTTCTGACATTTATTATGTTCATCATGATTGATGGGTCAGATGCTTCAATCCACTCTTTCCAATGCATTTTTGTTCTGAGGTATGTGGGCTCAGAGAAGGGAAACACATCTATTAGAATTTCCATTTTGGCTTCTCCTGGATATCCTGTGGTATAGCTGGCTGGAATAGAAAATACACGGAGATCTATAAATCCTCCTCCATTTAGTCCCTCTCCAACCTTTCTTTGCTCAAAGTATTCATGCAGGATATAAGACAACCTCCAGGATAGTGGTTCTATGAACTTTTTTATTTGGGATGGATGAGTAACCACTATTCTGGTAATAAATCCCATTTCCAACAATTTTTCAAAAGAAAAAGGAAGAGTATTGTCTTTCCATTGTTTCAAATGGGCTGTTGCCTTGAAGAGAACCATCCCCTTACTGCATATGCATATATTGGGCATATCATGGTCTTGGGCTTTATAGTGTATGGCTGCTAAGCCCATTCCTGGTGGATATGGCCCATTTAATGCTACATACCTTAAAAATTCTTGGGCATTCACCATTTCTGTCATCTTTTCTGCTAATACATACCCAAGGACTTTTCTCTCAGCTGGGGTATTAAAAATGGGTTCTAATAATTTCTTTTTTGAAAATCTCTCTGTGTTTTCCTGTTGCCATTTTTCAATTTCCTTTTTTATCTCACTCTCCTTTTCTTTTCTCTCTTGGAGCTCTTTCTGTATTTTTTCTATTTTTTCTTCAAGCTCTTTGATTTTTTCATTTTTTGTTCCCACCTCACTCTTTAACATGTTTACTTCTTTTTGGATCATATGAGGAGTTTGTGGGCTCAGAGAGGTTGAGGGTGAGGCCAGTAACATAGATCTCAGGTGTTCTTCTTGATTTTTGAGATCAAGGTAACAACATAAGGCATGAACAATATCTGGTCTGAATCTAGGATTGAAATGCCAAAGTTGTCAACAAGACATTGCTGTTCTGGCTTTAACTGGGCTTTGGCCTTGAAAGAGAGATTTGTTCCAGTGGGGAACACTTTCAAAGTATAGGGTCCAAAGAAAAAGGAATTTGGGCTTTGTGGGTTTTGAGATGTACCTGCCATTACTGCAAAGAATCAATAGTAAAGAATGGGTTAGTGCTACAAATTTTTTCTACAATGTCTATATTTCTACATATGCATGAACAGTTATGTTGGTGGGCTTAGTGGGCTCCTGACTTACGTCGGTATCCACAACAAAATTGAATTTTGTACAATGCCACCATGCATGAATGCAATTAATTTCTACTTTTAACTTTCTACATGAAATTACATTTCTACATGCACTTTACATAGTATTAATCAAAAGTATCATTATTAATTATTCTGGATAGTTTATCTGCTAAAAAATTTTCATTAGCCTTTACATGTTCAATTTTACATTCTACACCTGTTATTTTTAAATAATCTATAAATTTTATCCATCTGTTGGTACTTAGTTTACTAGAATTTATCTTATTATAAAATTTTACTATTGCATTACAATCAGTTCTTAAAGTATATTCTAATTTATCAAACACAAATATTTTAAACTTTTCTAATGTATTTATACATGCTAATATTTCTGCGTCTATACTAGTTACTTTAGTCTTATATTTTCCACTAGTATATCTACTTAATTTTTCTAAGCTATGAAGATCTTCCTTATTAGGTTTCCATTTTAAAATTCCTCCCCATCCTTCTAAACTACCATCAATTTCTATTATTATATAACTATCCTTTGGGGGTAATTCTAAGTCTAGTAAATACTAAGAAATAATCATGAGTCCATGTTCTAGCTTTTTGGGAAGAAAGAAGTAGATTTCTGACATTTATTATGTTCATCATGATTGATGGGTCAGATGCTTCAATCCACTCTTTCCAATGCATTTTTGTTCTGAGGTATGTGGGCTCAGAGCAGGGAAACACATCTATTAGAATTTCCATTTTGGCTTCTCCTGGATATCCTGTGGTATAGCTGGCTGGAATAGAAAATACACGGAGATCTATAAATCCTCCTCCATTTAGTCCCTTCTCCAACCTTTCTTTGCTCAAAGTATTCATGCAGGATATAAGACAACCTCCAAGATAGTGGTTCTATGAACTTTTTTATTTGGGATGGATGAGTAACCACTATTCTGGTAATAAATACCATTTCCAACAATTTTTCAAAAGAAAAAGGAAGAGTATTGTCTTTCCATTGTTTAATAACTATACTTGTTATTTTTAATTTATTATAAAAAGGTCCTGTTAGTTTTACTAGATTAGGAACATAGTTTCTAGTGTAATTTAATAATCCTAAAAAGCTTTCTAATTCTTTCTTAGTATTTATTTCTTCATTATAATCTATTACCTTTTTAATTATATGAGGCTATAATTTTATTATTCCTTTTCCTATTTCTAATCCTAAGAATTCTATTCTAGGTTGTCCAATTTCGAGGGCGAGGTACAGAATCAGAAGAGCCGCAGAATAACCTTCAAGGAGTACAGAGACACCAAGAGGGTTATTGGAAGCTTTTCTGGAGGAGAGAGAGAGAGAAGAGGGTGTTTTTTTTTATCCTATTTCACTCATCTGAATCCTACAACCTAGCACTATTTTTGATGAATAGTTCTTTACCCTAACATACTAACAACTACTGTACACAATTAATATTTACAAAAACTAAATTTACCAGAGTTGTTTAAAGAACCAACACCGGAGTTTCTACGGCGTTGGGGATTTAGGAATAAGACTGATAAGGGAGGGGCTCTCTACCTTATCAGAATATGTTGAGAGATGAAGAAAATTATTACCTTTAAACTTCTGAAAGGTTGAGTTTGAGAGAGAGTAGGGAGAGACTAGGAAAATAAGAAGATTTTTGCTCTGAATCGTTCTGTCTATTAATGAAAAAACTTCACATATTTATACAACCTAAAAGTAAACCTTGGTTGGAATAACCATGGTTACTTTATGAAAAAGAAACTAAGGTTACAAAAAGTAAACTAACTCATGGTTAGATAAAACCATGGTTTACAAAAAGAAACTAGAGTTACAAATAAAGTAAAGTAAAAAGATAAAAATTAAGAGAATCTGTCGGCAGTTTGTCAGGCGGCTTGTCTGAGCATTTTTCAATCATCCAAGTCAATTAAATCATCATCAGAAGATATCCCATCCATTTATGATAATATCTGAAAATCTCCAAAGCTCTTAATTTCCAGATGGGCTCTGATGGAATGGAAATGATCTTCTATGCTTGGATCTTCATGGATTTGGCCCAAGTAAGGTGTATATAGAGTGAAGTTTCTATATCTTGTAAACACCTTCATATTACTATCCTCCATGTGCATAGGATAGTCATGGGTCCAGGTTCTGGCTTTCTGAGCCGAAAGTAGTAGATTTCTAACATTGATTATGTTCATCATTACTGATGGATCAGATGCTTCAATCCACTCTTTCCATTGACCTTTTGTCCTTAAGCATGTAGGCTCAGAGAATGGGAAAACATCAATTAGAACTTCCATCTTGGCTCCTTCAGGATATCCTGTAGTGTAGCTGGCTGGTATTGAAAAGATTCTGAGATCTATGAATCCCTGTCCACTGATACCATTACCAACTTTTTTATGCTCATAGTAAGCATGCATGATATAAGACAACTTCCAAGATAGTGGTTCTATGAACTTTTTTATCTGTGACTGTTGAGTAACCACTATTCTTGTAATAAATCCCATTTCGAAAAGCTGCCTTAAAGAAAAAGGAGCAGCAGAATCTTTCCAATGTTCTAAATGGGCTGTTGCCTTGAAAAGAACCAATCCCTTATTACAGACACATATGTTGGGCATGTCATGATCTTGGGCTTTGTAATGAATAGCTGCCAAGCCCATTCTGGTGGATATGGACCATTCAATGCTATGTGCCTCATGAATTCTTGGGCATTTATCATCTCTATCATTTTGTCTGCTAGTACATACCCAAGTACCTTTCTTTCTGCGGGAGTATTGAAGATGGGCTCTAATAATTTCTTCTTTGAAAATCTTTCTGTGTTTTCCTTTTGCCAGATGTCTATCTCCTTTTTCATTTCTTTTTCTCTCTCTTTTCTCTCATTGAGCTCATTTTGTATTTTTTCAATTTTTTGTTCGAGCTCTTTTATTTTTTCATTTTTTCCACCCACCTCTACTTTTGATAAATTTATTTCCTTTTGCAACATAAAAGGTGTTTGTGGAGTGAGAGGATTGGGAGAGGCCAAAAGCATGGATCTCAAATTTTCTTCTTGATTTTTAAAATCAAGATAGCAACATAAGGCATGAAGAATGTCAGGTTTCAATCTTGGATTAAAATTCCAAAGATTATCAACAAGACATTTCTGTTCAGGCTTTAGTTGGGCTTTGGCCTTGAAAGAGAGGTTTGTTCCTGTTGGGAACACTTTTAAAGTGTATGGACCAAAGAAAAAGGAATTTGGGCTTTGTGATTGTGGGTTTTGTGAAGTACCTGCCATTACTGCAAAGAATCAATAGTAAAGAATGGATTAGTGCTACAAATTTTTTCTACAATGTCTATATTTCTACATATGCATGAACAGTTATGTTGGTGGGCTTAGTGGGCTCCGGACTTACGTCGGTATCCACAACAAAGTTGAATTTTGTACAATGCCACCATGCATAAATGCATATTAACTTTCTACTTTTTAACTTTCTACATGAAATTACATTTCTACATGCACTTTACATAGTATTAATCAAAAGTATCATTATTAATTATTCTGGATAGTTTATTTGCTAAAAAATTTTCATTAGCCATTACATGTTCAATTTTACATTCTACACCTGTTATTTTTAAATAATCTATAAATTTTATCCATCTGTTGGTACTTAGTTTACTAGAATTTATCTTATTATAAAATTTTACTATTGCATTACAATCAGTTCTTAAAGGATATTCTAATTTATCAAACACAAATATTTTAAACTTTTCTAATGTATTTATACATGCTAATATTTCTGCGTCTATACTAGTTACTTTAGTCTTATATTTTCCACTAGTATATCTACTTAATTTTTCTAAGCTACGAGGATCTTCCTTATTAGGTTTCCATTTTAAAATTCCTCCCTATCCTTCTAAACTACCATCAGTTAAAATTCATTCCTATTATTAACTGTGTTCTATCATGAATTTGTAATGGTAATACGTAACAAAATGGTAATAAGTATTTCTGAGTTTTAAATATTAAATAACTTCATGTTTTTACTTTTAAAAAACTTTCTGTTACACTATTTACTCCTACTATTCTTATACGTAAAGGTAAATTTTCAAAACATTCTCTAGGTAAGGCTTTATCATCACATTTACTAGCTCCTGTGTCTATAATAGCATTTAAATTAAATTGTTTGTTATTTATTTCTATGGCTACTTGACAATTTAACAGATTATTAACCATACTAGCAGGCCTTACCGTATTATTGGCTAATATTTCTAACTTATCTTCATTTTCTATTTCTTTTAATTTATTCTTATTATTTATTTCTATATTGCTTTCTTCATTTATTATTTTTAATTTAGGTTCTACAGTATTACTTGCTATTATTTCTAAATCATCTTCTGTTGTCTCTTCATCTTTTGCTATTTGCTTTAATTTATTCTCTTTTTCTAAATCTTTTATTCTTTGTTCTAATCTACTTATCTCTAAATCCTTTTCTAACCTTAATTCTGATAATTCTTTTTCTAATTTCTCTAACCTATTTACCTTTTCTTTTAAGTAATTATTTTCTAATTTTATATCCTTTTCTTCTTTTTTATTTTCTTTTACTTCATTCTTAACCTCATCACTGTATTCTACTATTTCTCCAAATCTTGCTATATCCATAGGACAACATACTAGGTCACAGTTTTTACATTTCTTACAATTTTTTACTATTATCATATTACAATAAAAGCACTTTTCCCTATAGGTATTAATCCAACTATGATTATTGTGTTTACAATTTAAAGGTAATTCTTTTTCTACTAACCAATTCATACTTCCTTATTCTAATCCTATTATGTTAAAGCAGATAATTTTTTTTATTTAAATTGTTTATTTTTATTTCTATTTGATCTAATTTTTCTAATATCTTATTTTCTATATTTCTAGGTGTTTTACTACTTTGCCCTTTTTCTAAATTATTCTCATATTTTCTATTAAACTATCTATTTTCATTCCTTGTTTTTGTAAAATATTTAAATAAGACTTAAATATTATATTATGAGATTGACTAATTGCTATTTGGTTGTGTAGTATGTGGTAACTAACATCAGAAATAGCATTCAGCTGTGGATCTTCAGAGTGAAATTTATGCTTAAAATTTTCTTTAATTTCGGGGCCGAGGTACAGAATCAGAAGAGCCGCAGAATAACCTTCAAGGAGTACGGAGACACCAAGAGGGTTATTGGAAGCTTTTCTGGAGGAGAGAGAGAGAGAAGAGGGGTTTTTTTTTATCCTATTTCACTCATCTAAATCCTACAACCTAGCACTATTTCTGATGAATAGTTGTTTACCCTAGCATACTAACAACTACTGTACACAATTAAATTCTACAAAATTATAACTTTACCAGAGTTATTTAGAAGAAACCAACCACCAGAATAGGATCTACGGCGTTGGGGATATGGAATAAGACAAATAAGGGAGAGACTCTCAACCTTACTTGAATATGTTGTAATTAAAACTTTACCTTAATAAACTCTGAAAGGCTGTTTTTAGAGAGAGTAGGAGAGGGATTATAGAAAGCTTGAAAGTGGATTGCAAACGGTCTGCCTTCATTAAACAAATGAAGGGTTTATATACAACCTAAAAAGTAAACCTTGGTTAGGATAACCATGGTTACTTTATGAAAAAGAAACTATAGTTACAAAAAGTTAACTAACTCATGGTTAGATAGAACCATGGTTTGTAAAAAGAAACTACGGTTACATAAAGTAAAATAAAAAGACAAAAGTTAAAGGAATCTGGTGGCAGTTTGTCAGGCGGCTTGTTGTGCTGGCAATTCTGAGCTAATCATCCAAGTCTATCAAGTCATCATCAGAGGACACCTCGTCTAATTCTGACAATATTTGGAAATCTCCAAAATGTTTTATTCCCAGATGGGCCTTGATGGAATGAAGATGATCTTCTATGCTTGGATCCTCATGGATTTGGCCCAAGAAAGGTGTGTAGATACTAAAACTTCTGTATTTAGTAAACACCTTCATATTTTTGTCCTCCATATGCAGAGGATAATCATGAGTCCATGTTCTAGCTTTTTGGGCCGAAAGAAGTAGATTTCTGACATTTATTATGTTCATCATGATTGATGGGTCAGATGCTTCAATCCACTCTTTCCAATGCATTTTTGTTCTGAAGTATGTGGGCTCAGAGAAGGGAAACACATCTATTAGAATTTCCATTTTGGCTTCTCCTGGATATCCTGTGGTATAGCTGGCTGGAATAGAAAATACACAGAGATCTATAAATCCTCCTCCATTTAGTCCCTCTCCAACCTTTCTTTGCTCAAAGTATTCATGTAGGATATAAGACAACCTCCAGGATAGTGGTTCTATGAACTTTTTTATTTGGGATGGATGAGTAACCACTATTCTAGTAATAAATCCCATTTCCAACAATTTTTCAAAAGAAAAAGGAAAAGTATTGTCTTTCCATTGTTTCAAATGGGCTGTTGCCTTGAAGAGAACCATCCCCTTACTGCATATGCATATATTGGGCATATCATGGTCTTGGGCTTTATAGTGTATGGCTGCTAAGCCCATTCCTGGTGGATATGGCCCATTTAATGCTACATACCTTAAAAATTCTTGGGCGTTCACCATTTCTGTCATCTTTTCTGCTAATACATACCCAAGGACTTTTCTTTCAGCTAGGGGTATTAAAAATGGGTTCTAATAATTTCCTTTTTGAAAATCTCTCTGTGTTTTCCTGTTGCCATTTTTCAATTTCCTTTTTTAATCTCACTCTCCTTTTCTTTTCTCTCTTGAAGTTCTTTCTGTATTTTTGTAAGACCAGATATTGTTCATGCCTTATGTTGTTATCTGGATCTCAAAAATCAAGAAGAACACCCTTCTTGCACTTGTGGCCAACTTGCCACTTATCATTGCACCTAAAACATAGGCCTCTTTTGATCCTCTTGTGATTTCTTTGGTAGATAGTTTGAGAGGGACCTTTGTTTTTGGGGCCGCTGTCTCACTTGATGAGGGTGCTTTACTTAGTTTGTCCGAGGGTTTGATGACCTTGGTTGTGCTGCGAGGTGATGCTTCTCGCCAATCATTGATGAGTCTCGCCAATCAAATGCACTGAGTGAGAGAGATTGGATCCCTCATCTTCACTTCTCGGCTTAGCCAAGGTACAAGGCCATCTAGAAAAGTGCCAATTAGTGCACTATCTGGCCAATGTCCTACCAATTCGGCTAACCTTTCGAATTCTTCAAGGTAACTTTCTAGAGATCCTTCTTGCCTTATCTTGGCGAGCTGTCCCTCATAGTTTGTCATGCTGGATGGGCCAAATCTGTTCACTAACTCTTGTGTGAACCTTGTCCAGCCTATCCTTCTCCCTTCTCGGCCATAGGTGGCCTTAAGCCAACACCACCATTGATTGGCCCTCCCACATAGGTGATAGGATGCAAAATCAACCCTTTCACCCCTTTTCCACACTTTGTTTTTCAAAATAGAATTTAGCTTTGGAGATCCATTTGGTTGGATCTCCTTTCTCAAAGGTAGGGAATTCGATTTTTACCTTTGGTTGGGTGTAGTAGCTTGGGCTGTCGTAGTGCTGCCATTCTTCTCTCCTAGTTGTCCACCAAATTTCTGCCTCATGATGACTCCGCATTCTCCTTGGCTGCCATACTACTGGCCATCGATCCAAGACCTCATCATCGCTGCATTCATCATAGGGGTCATAGGGCTGGTGCAAATTCGGTGGCACCTCCCTTCTGCACCCTAGACTCATGTGCACTCTCCCCCTTTCTTGAGAGGGAAGCTGCTCATGGTGATAATCTTCCTCCTGCTCATGGTGCCATGATATCTTCAAATGCAGCCTTCTAGGTTGCTGTGGCAGTATGCTGCCTCTGGTTTTCTCAGTTTTGACTTGTTTTCCAGCCACTCGTGGTGTGTCTCTCTTAATTGCTCAATAGAATGGATGATAGAAGATAATTGATGTTTGATATCACTTACCTGGTCATTGAGAAAGCGTCGGTGCCTCTCTAAGGTCAGAATTCTTCCAAAGTCCTCCTTAGTTCGCTGTTGTAGTGAGGGTGAATGCTGCCGAGATGACATGGTGACCTTGCTGTCCTCACAACTGGGATGGTGTCTGTGCTGATGTCTCAACTAAAGCACTAATCTATTGGAGTGATCATGCTACTTCTCAACTGGTGGTTGTGCTGATTTCTCAACGAAAGCACCAATTTGTTGGGGTCCCGATTTTTTCCCCAACTTTTCTACACCTTAGGGGTCAGCACGCCTACTAGAATCCTTCCTAACTTGCTGTCCCGTTTGATTCTTGAGTTCTTTTCTTATTTTATATCCCCTAAGCTGTCCTTCAGGTTAACTAATATATATGAAAGATATGTTGGATAGGCAGGACAACTCTTAAACCTATCACAACTTGCCTTGGTTAAAGAAGACAACTCTTAACTTCAACCTTAGCTCTTAAGCAAGGAAGACAACTCTTAACCTTAACTTAAGCCCAAGTTATCTCAAGACAACTCTTAAAGGATAACCAAAATATAAACAAGAATGTGAGCAAGAATGCTTACCTTTGATTCTTGATTAATAAATGAGAAAATAACAAAATTCGTAGCTTATTAGCTCCTCACAAATAATGGGCTGTATTTATAGTCCTAAGACAGCCTTATCCTAATTTAACTAGTACTTAGGTTCCTTATCCACTTAGGATATGTTTTCCTAAGTCAACAAGCTTTTCTAAGTCAAATAAAACATTATCA
The DNA here is from genome assembly GCA_019650275.1 of Xylocarpus granatum. Taxonomy (NCBI): domain Eukaryota; kingdom Viridiplantae; phylum Streptophyta; class Magnoliopsida; order Sapindales; family Meliaceae; genus Xylocarpus; species Xylocarpus granatum. Next base: position 58 of record BNST01001813.1, on the reverse strand, counting down.
AGATTGACCTTATCCTTTGTCCCATGCGCTGCCGAACATGCCCGATGCCTTTGCTGCA
>BNST01001812.1:0-21050 GCA_019650275.1 Xylocarpus granatum | reverse complement strand
ACTCTCGTAAATCCACACCTGCATGGCAGAAGTTATGGCATTAGAAAACCGAAAACACCTTAAACAAACACATTTACTTTGTAATTGTTTACCTGAAATGCAATTGCCATCCCACTGATATTATATTTGCCCTTAAATTGACGTCCACTAGCTGCCAATCGTGCAGCAGTGCTCCTGTATTTACCGTGCTGGATCGCAATGGATCGCCGCAAAAACTGCATGACGTATAGATGGGCAGCAGATCCCCATGGGTGTCTATTAAACTCGTCTAAATCCTTTAAAATGTCTAATACCCACAAATCGGCAGATGATCTACCATCCCTCCCAAATAAAACCTCTCAACTAAGTAAAAGAGGGATAATCTAACTACATCTACATCCGAAAGAGATGAAAAATCTAATACATCAAATACTAAATCTAGATCGTCTAAGGTGATGACATCTCTATCCCCAAAGATCATATCCCTAAGACGAGAACTATCCTCCAAATGTAAATTAGGAAAATGTCCACACCTAAGTCTGGTTATCAACCCAAACTCAACCCGTGAAAACCTAACCATCTGGCTACCAACTAAAAACCACATCTCGTTTGGGTCACGATCTACATCTATCTCATACAACATCATATAATGAATTAAAATAGGTGAATGGTGTAAACTATCTATGTCTAACAAATGGCCTAAACAAGTTTGCTTAAACATACCTAATTGTGTCTCACTTAATTTACCTCGTATTTGGTCTAGCACCGCAAATCTCGCCAGACAACACGTCTCTGCGTGAAAATGCTCATCTATCGGAATCCTCAAGCGATGTTGAGTTGTCATTTCTACCTGTACAGATTTAAAATAAATTATAAAAATAATTAATAAAATATCAAAATAATTTATGAAATATATAATAAAAACAAATTTATTAAAATATTAAATAAATCATAAATTTAAATTTAATATTATTATTTATTAAACAATAAATAATAATATTATATATCAATAATATAATATAATATATTTTTATGCAGTAGGTAATATAATATAATATAAACATAACAATATTTTATTATATTAATAATATAATAATATGGGCCCTGGGTCCGCGCAGACCCAGGGAAGCTTTTCCCCTGGGCGCGTGGTATTCACGCGCCCAGGGAGGAAATCCTTCCCTGGGGGCGTGGAAATCACGCGCCCAGGGAGGAAATCCTTCCCTGGGCGCATGAATTCCACGCGCCCAGGGCACCCCTGTTCTCTGGGGCGTGTTATCCACGCGCCCAGAGAACCTCTGTTATCTGGGCGCGTGTATTTCACGTGCCCAGATCCCGATCTCGTCCATCTTCTTCCTCCTCCGTTTTCTGCATTTCCTCACCCAAACACACCTAAATCGACCTATTTTCTACAATTTTTCCCTATCTACACGCCTACTTGTCTAGCATTGTGTCAACATTTTATCAACAACGAAGAAATGAACTACCACAGCAAGTTTAATTTAGTGTTTTAATCATGCCAAATTCTATGCATAAATGTAAACACACACGGAGAAATTTTATCCAATATAAGTCAGACTAACCTTTTTTTCTTGTTGTTGTTGTATTCTTGACTGTCGGAGATGATGAAATTTAGTCGAAAATTTTACGGTCTACAGAGGAAATGAGAACGAAATGAGAAAAAAAGAGAATAAGTGTAGTCTGTTTTTAGGGTTTGTGTTTTAGGATTTGGGGGCAAAATGGTCCAAAGTGGTTAGTTTGGTAATAATGAATTAGGGTTGGTCATAAATGTAAAGAGGAATAAAAATAAGGTTATTTTTAGAAATTTCCCTACTTTTTAAGTGCTTTCTCTTTTATCTCGATCTCCAACGGTATCAATAATCGTAAACCCATAAAATATAACTTTTCTCCTTTCTTACAAAGCAACCCAGAACGAACAATACCTTACAAGTAGTGAAATATTTCTCTTGGTTGCTAAAAGATGTATCTCTATTGAATTCTCTATATATTTGCTAATAAGACTGACAACGTACATTATATTGGGCCTTATGTTAGCCAAATACATAAACTTCTCGCAATTTGCTGGGACAAAGTGTTGTTCACCTTCCTTCCTTTAAGATCTTTAAATAGCTTCAACCCACACACAATTAGGGTACTCACATAAATGTAATTTTGCAATCAAAACTTGTCTAAGATTTCTTGCATATATTTTTTTTGAGACACAGAATTCCAACATCAAATTGAATTACTTTGCCACCAAGAAAATGATGCATCTTTTCAGGATCAATCATTAAAAAATTAACTTTAATTGACTATTTAAAACTTTCAATCATGAGACTTATTTTTAATAAAAATTAAATCATTCTCGTATAAACAAACACTGATATTTTACCTCCAACTCTAGTCTTTGTAAAAATTGTGTGCACGTATACGTAGATGTTATCTTTAACTCTAGTCTTTGTAAAAATTGTGTTCACGTATATGTGTATGTCTATATATATATATATATATTAAATCCTACCATATTAAAATAAGTATCTATTTGATTACAAGTTTTTAGAGCCTATTTTAGTTCATATAATACCTTTTTTTTTAAATTATACACCTAATGCTCATTCCCAAACTTCGCATAGCTCCAAGGTTAATCAATAAATACTGGTTCTCTAAAGTTTCCATGTAAAAGACCTTATTTTACATTCAAATGAAAGATAGGCCCTGAGTGTTGTGCTACCAATGCAATTACCAACTTGATTGCATCATGCCTTGCAAAGAGCAAATACTTCTTTAAGGTCAGCATTGAATTCTTGCCTATAGCCTTTAGCTACTAAGTGCGCTTTGAATTTATCAATTTTTGCGTTTCTTGTTCAACTTCTTCTTCTACACCCATTTGCCACTAATTATTTTGTGTTTTTTGAAGATTTGTCCACTTCCAAGTATTCTTACTTCAATTGACTGTAATTTCATCATCCGTCACCTTCTGTCATTTTGATTCTTTGATTATTGCTTCAAAAGTGGTATGATTACAATCAGAAAATATATATATATATATATATATATATAATTATGAAATAGTGTCCTCAAATTGGTCATTTTTTGACATTTAATAACAGTTGTCCATGCAAGCCTTCTCCTTCTCCCAACATGTTGGGGCCCTTTTGTTCTTCTTCCACTTTAGGTGCAAGTGGACTTTAAATAGCTGTTGGAATATTTTGAGTGGCTTTTATTTCTTGCACATTCTCAATAGGCACTACCATCAAAATCTACAGGGACTTCTTGTTCAACTTCATGTTCATTCCACTTCCAAAGACTTTATTCCTCGAAGGAAACATCAGCTGATTAATATCTCTTGGTGTTTAATTATATAGTTTATGTGCTTTGAAATAGTTACTTACACCAAGAAAGAAGCACTTTTTTGCTTTGTAATCAAGCTTCTTTCTTTTCTCATCTAGTACAGGAGATATGGCAATGCATCCCAAAAATTCTAAAGTGCACAGTAGCTAGCCTTCTACCATTCTGTACTTCTTCCGGTGGCTTGTTCTGAGCTATTGATGCAAGACTTCTGCTCAAAATGTGCATACCCCAGTTAACTGTTTCAGGCCATAACTGCTTTGGAATTCACTTCTCACTAGCAAGCTTCTCACCATGTTCATAATTATGCAGTTCTTTCTCTCTCATGCACCATTCTGCTAAGCAGCGTATCTTGTCAATTGTCGTTTGATGCCTTGCTTTTCACAAAAATTTGAAAACTCATCATGTGAACTATATTCACCCCTTTGGCGGTTTAAAGCACTTGCATTGGACATGTTGGTAGTTTCTCTACCATTACTTTATAACTTTTGAAGGCCACAAGTGCTTCAGACTTTTCCTGTAAGAAGCATACCCAAGTTTTACGACTCAAGTTATCAATAAAGGTTATAAGATATTCTTTTTACCTTCATTAGAAACATGATTATTGGTGTTGGTGTTGTTTTCCTTTTGGAAATGGTTATTGATGTTGTTTTCCAACACCACACTTTTTACAAATAGCTAAGGGAGAAACAAATCTTGAAAGATCAAAAACCACATATTCTTGTTTAACCAAGTTTAAATGACTATATTGATAGTGCCATAACCAAGCTTCATCATTAAGTTTTGTCAAGAAGCATGATTGAGTTATGTTTTGAAGATAGAAGGGGAACACGGAATTTGTTGTTATGTTGCTTTGAGCAATTTGCCTTAGTTTTGCACCTTGGGTTGTGTAGATTCCATCTTTGATAGAAATTCTATGTCCCTTTTATTGTGAAAGTTAGTTTTCAAATTTGCAATTTAAAAAAATAGAGAGAATTCGCTTGATATTCTCTTTAATTTGAATAGTTTATCATAACATCAATAGTATAGTTTCTCCGAACTTTACAAGGACGCAATGAATAGTATAGTTTCGTCAATCTTTACAATGATGTGAAATCGCAGCTAGTGTCTAGATACCGCATATTCTTGTTGGTTTCGTCCTTTGATTGACAAACCATCAACAAAGATGCTTCTTTCTTCTCTGCACATTTAAATTTCTCACTGTATTTTGTAGACAAATTGCTTCAGCATTTTGACTTATAATGGCCGTACTTCTGACATGTATAGCGTGCAACATTGGTCTTGTCGGCTGAATTTGGTCTATAAGTAGTTCAGTGGTGGCCGCCATGTCCTCTTCCTCTTCCTTGAGAATCTTTTTTAAGCTGATTTTCTTCTAAGACTGGCTCTTTATTGATTTTCCAATAGAATAGGAAAAATGAAAACAGGCCACACATCTTCAGCAAGTTTGATTGTTGACTTTCTCAAGGGTCATTAGGTCATTTCCGAGTTGAAATGGTTGTAACAAAGGGATCGTAATGGTAGCTTGATCATACAAGAAGATAAATGGTTATCTCATCGCATTTGAGTGCCTCTCCTGCAATGGCAAGCACATCAGATAACTTTTTCATTTGCCTATAATAATTATTGGCGGAGAGGGATCCATTCCGAGTATTGGCTAGAATTGCGCGAAGCTGAATTGCACGAGAATGAGACCGACACAGAATTGGTCTCGAGTGCAAACCTACTGGGATGAGGTTGTATGATTTACAACCTATGTCATGACTGTTTCAGTGATAGTAGAGAGAATAACGACGAGGATAATGGCATCCTGATGTAGCTAGTGAGCAAACATCGAGTTGGGGATGAAGAGAGATCACCAGTTTTAGGTAGGGGACCATTAACTTTCTCAGATGGTGCTTTGGTAGTGCCGTCGGGATAGCCAAATAGGACTTGACCACGAAAGAAATGGATCAACTGAGGTTTCCAAATGTGACAGTTGTCCCTAATAACATTGATAAAAAAGAGGAGTGATGAGCTGAGGAGGGGTAGTGGACGCATTGTCAGAGAAAGTAGAGGATGGAGAAAACAAGGTAAGGACGTTGCTCTTTTCGTTCAAGAATTTGATATCATGTAAAATTAGAGGACAGTTTGGGATGTAGTCTTTGCACCATTTCCCCAAAAAATACAGAGGTACTGCCTAGCGTTATATAAATTGGATATAACAAATATCCTAGTCAAACTCCTTAAAACTATGTGCACTTGAATTTAAATTCAAGCAATGGTGAGCTACCCATTCACCACGGGAATTTTATGATCTTCTCCTATGAATCAGGTGGCTCTTTCATAGAGTCAGGCTAGCATAGGGCCTGCTCTTCAACACCTTACAGTGTATATGATAACATAAATAATAGAGAGTTAAGTCTCTAACCTCCCTTTAATTTGCTTCCTGGTACATATGTATCCGCAACGTACAGAAAATTGTGATCAACAAATGACGTTTTAGCATTCTTGACCAGATCTTGTATGGCTGGGGGGATGTTGGGACCTCAATTAATGTTATGATTCAACTCATATCATCAGGTAATGAAAGACTTTTAAAGAGTAATAATTAATAAATACAAAATGAGTATGTATGCACTCCTTACATTTTTTTTTCTTAATTAGTAATAGAAATTAAGCCCGATAAAATTTTATGCATGCAGCAGGAGACAAACACCGAATTTGTAGCCGTGACTTTTCATTTAATAATTCGTGAACTTCTGGTAAACAGAAAACAGACCATCGAGAACTTCCAAGCAGCAACAAAGGCCATCCGACTATCTATCAGTTGATGGATGACTAGCTAGTGGTATTTAACAATGGTTATTTAATATCAGGTCAATGCATTATTATATTATATTATATCGACCATTATAATTAAGATTCTACGTAATATTAGTAGATGAGGTGTCATATTAATTATATTTGATTAATTATCTGACCAACAATTTAAAGAACTGCTGTTGGGGTGTGAAGAAGAAGACTTTGCAAGGAAAGGAGATGGCAGGTGTTTAGGTCAATGAAGGAACAATTTAAGAGCTGACCATTCCATTTATTATTCATTGATAAGGATTCATTATAAACATATACACACATATATATATTATAGTTTTTTTTATGCAAAATTTCTTAATTTGTTACGATGTAAAACATCCATTTAGACAAATGGAGATTATTTAATTAGACAACCTAAATAACTATAAACAAATTTTTGTGTCCTTTAATTTATTATCATTGATTTATTTAATTTATTTTCGTGCAATTTTGATTTGTTTAATAGAAAAATAATTGTATCAACAACATGCATGATGAGCATTCTACTTTCAGAAAAATGCATATATAAATCTATTCTCTTAAAATTTACAAATGAAAGTCAAATTGTGTGAGCTAGCAAGTGACCTTCTGGCTTTCAATGAAGTTCAAAAGGAAGCACTAATGGGCATTTGATGATAATGAGTTTTTGTCAATTAAAGATCCTTGTTGTGCATATATGTTGCAGAGAATTTCTCGGTATTATGTAAAGCCTGAAGAGAAGAATTCCATTCTGGTGCCATTCCATTTCTTTTTGTGGTTGAATACCCCAGCTTTATCTTTAACTAATCTAATAATAAGGGAAAATTAAAGAATAAAAAAGTTTGGGAATCCATTTTCTCGGCAACCAAACGTTCGAAAAAACAAACTTGTGTCTTGAACTATCCCTAAAAAGATGAAAAGATCATGTTTATCTGCACAAGGATTCGCAGATAAACTCAACTATAATTAATTGGGAATATTATTCTAAATTATTCGTACAAATAAAATGAAAATAATGGGCAAGCACAAAATGAAGTGGATCTTGTCGTTGTAAGCAGCCAAATTAACCATATAATTCCTTGCAAATTTTTATCATCAGATTTAACTCATGATGGCGAGAAGGAGATGTGTTGAGGGTGTAGTGGGGAACAATTAAGCATAGACCTTTTCTAGGCAGTTGTTTTTGTTTATTGGTCTGTCGCAGATTCTCCCATCTCATCACCTGTTCTTTCCTCATCCATAACTCTTGGTTCTGATTACAAAAATTGCAATTAACATCGCATGATAACATCATGCCATGCTCTAATCACGGCCCTTGTCTTTGATCCTTTAACGTCCTATTTTTTGATAGTCAACGATTCCTTAGTTGGTATTTTGTGGTGGTGCTCTAATTTCTTTATGATTTATGGGTTTGTTATCTATCGTGGTAGTAAAAATTGTCCAAATCTTAATAAGCTACATGTTTCAAGTAATATATTTTGATAAAACGGAGAATTTGAATTCAATTATTTGATACGCGATGATATTATATTTAAAAAATAAATAAATAAATTTTATGGTTTAAAAATAATAAATGATTTGTAGATTGAGGGGCGGGGGTGATGGAAAGTAATGAAGGCAATGGGGCTTGGCTGACATAGACTTTCAATGTTCCTCACTTACTACGACTGCCCAACTGCAGCAAGCAAGTACGGTTCATTGTGTATTCAATGATGGAGCAAGCACACCAGCTCCTGCTCCTGCTCCAGCTCAGCTCTATTTAAAATATTCACACGACTTTGTTCTTATTATATTAAATTGACTTGAGAGGGAAATTTTTTTAAAAATTAATTAATTAATTAAAAAAAATAAAAGCAGCAAATTTTAGTTCATAAAACATAAATAAATAAGTATTATATATTGGGATAATTTCATATATCCGGCCATCCTTAAAATTTCATGCATTTTAGATATTGATCTCATTACTTTCAAAACGTGTTATATACCTCCTAAAATTCACGAAGCAATTTTATTAAAAAAATAAAACTAAACGGACTTCTCGGAATTAAAATAACAAATAGACCCCATTAAATAAAATTGTTTTGTTTCATAGTGCTGTTATTCAAAAATAAATATTAATGTTCTTATTTATTTTTTTACAAAAAAAATCTTAAAATTAAAAAATAACTATTAAATATTTACAAATTAATTGAAATATAATAATATTATTTTTTTATTTAAAAAATAATACCAATTTTGAAATTTTATGATATAAGATTATTTTATAACTTATAATAATAGTATCATATTAAATAATAATAATGAAATTAAGTAGACTTATGGGATACAAATTCTTTTAGAATTTGTAACAATTAATTAATTTTTTATTAACAATAATATATATATATATATATTTGGAGAATTTTTGTGTAATATTAAAATTCAACATATAATGCCGCGTTTTAAATTTATATGAAGTAAATGTATTTGCACTGACGTTTAGGGATTTGATAGGAGAAGTACAACTATCCCTCGTAACATGTTAAGAACAAAAAAATGGGCCGTAACTCGCTTTTATTTGTAGTTGCGTTGGCTTTTGAGACTACATTTAATTTTGTGGGGCCAGTCATGATCATCCCAGCGTCTGCTGCCCAAAAAATTATTGATCTTATCACGTATTACCAAGGCTTCGTTGAATTACAGATTTCCCTGTTCAACTTTCATCGTAAAACTACCATTTTTTAAAATAATAATAATAAACTTATTAAAATGTTATAAATTACTTTTACATCTTACATTAAAGTCAAGGTAAGAGAATAAAAAGTAAGTATCATTATGTCACAACTTGAGCAAGTATTCGGACCCGTTCAAACTTTTCTTTCGCATTTAAATACGTTACATGAACTGGCAAAGCTGATTTTAAAAAAGAAAATAAAAGAAACCCCGAAGGTTTCTGCCTCAATTTTCTATTGTAAGATGCAGATTTTAAAGTGAGAGACAATCGTTTATAATTAAATTCATATGGGGTCTGCCCGACTTCCCCCTTAACATGATATAAATTAATTGCTCCAAAGGAGGAAGGGAGACAGTTCAAAAGAAACCTACCTTGTCCAGCCTTTAACCAATTCATTTCCTCTGTGTACAGACAAGCCAAAAGACAAGTAATAACTTCAGTTTTTGCTAACTCTCACAATCACAGATCTCTCTCCCTTTTTGCAGTTTAATTTCCTTAATCATCCAGTTCAGAATTGTGTTTTCTACCATGAGAGACATTGTTTCTTGTTTTAGTGAAAATGCTGTAAATGTTGTCTCTCAATCTTCTTGTTCCAGTTATTCAAACAATTCTTGTTTATCACCAAGTCTTCTGCCTTCGATTCAAAACGCAGTTACTTGTATCTACAGAATCATTCTCTCTAATGGAAATCGACTCTTCGTTAAAGTAACATGGTGCAGGAACCCCACAACAGGTCAAGAGCTAAGCATAAACTTTGGCGATGAGACATCGGCATCTTTCAAACTCAACATCAATCCGCCTTTGTTCAGGAAGAAGAAAGGCACCAAAGTTATTGAATCCAGTAGTACTTGCAAGATCCATGTCTTTTGGGATCTTTCTGCTGCTAAATATGAAGCAGGACCTGAGCCTGTGCAAGGATTCTATATTCTTGTCATGGTTGATTCAGAAATAGGTCTTGTTCTAGGCAACTTGGTTGAAGAAATTGTTACCAAGAAACTGAAACACGGTTGCCTAATTGCAAAAGTCTCTCTCATTTCTCGGCAAGAACACTGTTCAGGCAACACCCTTTATTCAACCAAGGCTCAATTTTCTGATACTGGGAGTGCACATGATATTGTGATCAGATGTAGTGGAGAAAATGAAGGGATAAAGCATCCAGTTTTATCTGTTAGCATTGATAAGAAGATAGTGATTCGGGTAAAGAGATTGCATTGGAACTTTAGAGGAAATCAGACAATCTTTGTTGATGGATTGATTATTGATTTGATGTGGGATGTGCATGACTGGTTCTTTAATCCTGCATCTGGCTATGCCTTGTTCTTGTTCAGAACAAGAAGTGGCTTAGATAGCAGGTTGTGGTTGGAGGAGAAGTTTGTGCAGAAACATCAAGACAGTATTGGCTTCTCTCTGTTGATCTATGCCTGTAAGAGCTCTTAAATGGTGTTTGTTTTATTTGATTTTTAAAGCTCTTACGCTCTTTAGGCATACTTTTCTTTCTTCTTGAAAGGAAGCAGATACTAATTCTTTTGACAATGATCGTATCACAATAGAAAAATAACATTGGGGAGGAAAATGTTGAGTTATTTTCTAGGTGTAAAAATTGGCTTTGGAATTTTGATTTGTCTCCCATTCTTTCTCTTCTTCAATGGTGGTAAAATTGTGAATAATATCTGTTACATAACATTATATGGTAGGATATTATTCAGTTTGCTATGCTAGTGCTGTGGATAATTTGAATTGGTTCTTTCTCTCTAATCTTCTCATTTAATTGCCATCTTCTTGTAGACCAAATGAAATCCTGGACTCTTTTTGCGGGTCACAATTAATTATTGTCTTCCTAATTTAACAGTTTCTTAACAAGTATCAGGACAGCAACTGCAGTTCTAATTGGTTCAGTTAAGCGAAAGAAAGGAATAATACTTGTGAAGGCAATGTCCAATGTTCAATAATTAGTCACCAAACTTATATCAGTTTGCCGTAGACTTAATTTCAGCCATCAAATTAATTAAGCACTCAGTTTCAGTACTCCCGGTTACGTGTATGTGTATGCGTATGTGTATATATATACATATGCAAGCACCGTGAAAAGGTGAAGCGGCAGTATGTATATTGCTGTCCCTTGATTGACTAATTAGTATTTCTAGTTCTTTTGTTCTATTTATGTATGAAAACTGAGAAATACTGGCATATACATCACATTAAATTGTAATGAAATGGCAAGTACCTTTTTAGATTTCAAAATGTTTGAATTTCAGAACATTAGTGTGTGTAGTTGAAGTTATGCAACTAGCTATTGTTGCTATCTCGCATTATTCTTTCTTTCTTCCCTCCGTTAAAATTTTTAAATTTACTTGATCAGAAGATTGTTGTCTTTTATCAGTATCTATTTCTGGACCAAAATTCAAACCAAATTCTATTTGCTACTTTACATCAATTAGTTCATCAAAGGAATAGGTCGTGCCATGAATATTAATTGAATGAAGCAAATTCCCTAATTAAAGAAGACAAAAATGTTATTTCAATGGAAGCATTATGAGCAGTAGAACTCCGGACAGGCTTTCTTTATTGCAATAGTATACAAGGCTTTGGGTAACCTAGCAAGAGACGAGGTTTTCTTGAGTTAGCTATAAATTTGACTTTATTTTTTGGATAATCAATTTTTGGATCTGTCAATTCTCATTTGCTGTGTTATAGCTGATCTTCTTCGTTGTAGCAGTTGAAATTTGAAATTTAAGTTGCTACACATTATTGCAATTATGTAGAGAGTTGGATGAGTCATAAATTCCAAGTGCCAAATCTTATCGTAGCACAAAAATAATGTGTATTACCTTTTTTTCTTCTTTTGACAAATCATGCTGAAATGTAAATTCCGTCGTCAAATATTCAATTCCACTACAGGGTGTAATGATTAATGAGAAATAAAATTATATGAAAGATCACATTAATATTATAAATATTAAAATATAAAATTTTATTTTTATTTTAATATATATATATATATATATATAAATGTTTATAACGTACATATATAGTAATTAAGTTCAAACTAATATTGATGAGTATTTTGGTTTTGTTTGATTGGAGTAATGAAGATGAAAAATAAAGGAATTTTTAAAAGAATAAAATTCGTTTTTTAATTTTTTTTAGCTGGAGGAAACGAAACAATTTCTTAGAAATTCTTATTCCTTAAATTAATATTAATTTTTTAATTATAAAATACATAAATTATTTCAATAAAATAAATATTTTTGTTTAAAAAAATAAAATTTATACTAAATTTATAAAATTTTATATTTAAAATAAATTAATAAAATATATTTATTAAAAATTTATTATAATAATTCTTTTTAATAAAATTAAATTATTTTAAAAATAAATAAATACAAAATTATTTATTTATTAATAAATATAAATAAATTTAAAAATAAAAAAATATATTTATTTAAATAAAAAATAATAAATTTTTTCTAATGATGATTTTATGGTGCAATGAAACTACCAACACAAATTATTTATTAAATTTTCCGAGTATGCCTTCATTTCTGGAAGAACAAGAAACAAGAGTTGTGCGATGCTACCCAAATTTTGATGGCGTAAAAGAAGGTGGGTTTCCGGGTATTGTCAATATCTGGGCTAGACAAATTTAGGCAACTCTCCAATCTCCATTAAGTAATTCCTTCTTCTTCTAAATTGCCTGTTGCCTTGCCTTGTACGCCGAAAAGCCAGTGTCACCGGTCTTCAATTTTCACTTTAGGACTACTTATGGCATCCTCCTTGTTCAAAGATTACCATAAATTTTTCTTCAATCATATCTTGTAACCACTCATTCCCTCCTTTTGGACACCACTAAATATAAACTAATTTAATAAGAACAAACAATATGCTAATAACAATCTTAACGCCCTAACAAATATTTTCCTTTAAAAAAAAGAAGAAAATTTAAACTATATTTAGTATTATTTTATATATATGCTAATTAATTTTAAAAATATAACAATAAATCAATACTAATTGTTAATGAGAATTAACTATTATATATATATATTTTATGTTTAACATTTAATAATTTTATCTTTAGTAATTATAATTTTAAAGATGATTAATAATTTTATTAATTTGATAAAAATACATTTGTTTGACGTGATGATCTTGATCGAGCATCTTTTTCCTTGTGATTTGGCAATATACACTACCCCTTGAATAAATTGACACTTTGTGAGTGTAATAGTAATACGAATTTCTGCAAGTTGAAATTTTACCAACTCTCACAAAGTTGACAAATTTCTCACCAAACACCAAACCTAAAAAAGTCAAATCTAGAGTTGGACTGACATCACTCATTGATATTAGGCTAATCATTCCCATAATTTCTTTGTGGCACCGTGAAAGACTTGTACCACTAGGAAATTTCTCCAATGAACTTTCTTCCCATTAGAGAGCTGCACTGATTTGAAATTAACAACCTAACACTACTTAACCGGATAGTACTTAATTGAGGTAGATTAAGATCAAACACTTTACTTTCTAAGATAATTAATGAAAGGCCGATTGATTAACTCAAAATTATTTCTTATAATAAAATAAGTAAATATAATAAATATTTATAATTTAAAACTACTTGAAGGCATTATTTGAATGATTTCCATCCTTATATTTATTTTGATGCATTAAAAAGTTGAAGAGTCATCCCATGAAAAGGTTAAAAATTAGTGTCAAATTACTTTATAAAATAGAAAATATCAAATGTAAATTTTATTAATTTATGAAAATCTGATGTTGATTAATATCATTATTTACATCATAATTCTATGTGATCATGGAATGCAAAATAAATAAAAATGGAGGCTTAACAATTCCGCATGATATTCATATTTTATTAAATTTACTATTTAACTAATTTTATATTGAAGATAATAGGAAAATAATCGCATGCGCGATATTTTGTGCAAACAAAGCCTTGAGTGTTAGGCTTTGGGCCTAGACTATACTTGAAATCCACCTTACCTACTTTTTAATTATCTCCTATTTAATTGTTATTATTATTCCCAGCTGAGAGAGAAGTGAAAGAGAGACGTATCGCCAAGAAGAAGAAGGTGAGATATGATTAGTGTTTTAGCTGTATAACCAATAGAAGACAATTCTAATGCATTGTTTGTTAGATTTGCAAGGAATCATGCGGCTTACAGTTGAATTTGGATTCAAGAAAGCGCCTTTAATTTGAATGTTGGAATTGGAACTGATGCTATGATCTGGAACGATCTTCTGTACCTGGCTTTAATTTAATAGTCGATTCTACATTTTGAAATTTGTTGTCCTATTGTTTGAGTTCAATTCAGCGCTCATTTCGGCTTTTAGAAACGCGGAGTTAATTTTCTTGGTGAACGTATGTGCATGTTCCATTTATTACCTGTGTGGAAGGGTAATTTTATCTGACGCAAGACCCATCCATTCGCAAGGGTAGGGTGCCGTAAAAATTTAATTTGTGATTATTTGTAAATATTATTTTTTAAACATTTTAAATAAATTATTAAAATAATTATATATTTTTTAATAAAATATTTAAAATAATTTATTATGATATTTATAGATGTATAATTTTTAAAATATATTTTTTAATAAAGTATTAAAAGGATACTTTATACATGTGTTTGTGAATTAGAAGAATTGATATTTTTACTTTATATTTAGTTTTTTAAGAGTTGAGAATTTGATGTTTAATATCTTTTTTGTATATGTGTGCAAGAAATTGTAATTGAAAAAAAATATGAAATATAAGTTATTTTTATTTGAATTTAATTAATTCTTATAAAAAAGATAAGCAAAGGAACAACTCTTTATTTTTTTTCAACACTATATATTTTATATTTCTTTTTTAAATGGTATTTTTAATTTCTTTAACAAAATAAAGTAAATTTATTTTTGAATTTGAAACGTGAATATATTTATATGTACAGTAATTAAATAATACAAGTAAATTTTAAGTAAAAATAAATATAGTTGTAATTAAAAATACAAAAATATATGTACGAATTTAATAAATATTAAATATTTATTTGAACAAATTTGATAATAAACTATTAAACTCATTACAAGTTTAATATGGTTTTAATATTAATTTTTTGTGGCTAATGTGAACTTAGAAATATTTATTGTAAACCTAGTGTGCCATAACTATTTTAAACTTTTAAATGCTGTTAATATTTCAACTCTCTAATATTATAAATTGTTCAAAGTCAAAAACCATAAACAATGGTCTCCGCAAATTTTTTAAAATAAACTACTTTTTAAAATTATGTGCTGAGATTAATAATTATTTACTCCTAATACGTTATTTTAAAGGAAGCATTGAATTTAATAAAATAAAAAAAAACTTTTTTTTTATTATTAATTTAAAGAAATTAAAGGATAAAATTACAAGGGTTAAAAAAATACACTTTCATATTTTTGTTTAAAATTATTTTTTGTATTGTATTTATTATCACTAACAAGTAATCAAACAATTTGTATATTTTATCAATTTTATTAATATTAATAAGATTACCAAATAATTTTGTTGTTATTAATTTTAACTTTCTTATCCCTACAGTACCAATATAAATCCTATCTTCTATACAAGCCTTTGCGTAATATGAATACAAACTCCTAGATAAATTCTTGAACTAATATATATTCAAATTGTTGTACAAACTTTACATCTAAGACACACAATTTGTCTAAAAATTATATTTTGAATATTATCCATTTTACAATCATAAAATACTATTTTATTTAGTATTTTTTTTCAAAATTCTTGTTAATCATTGATGAAGTACAATTATTTTGTGATCTAAATTTAGATCACAATTATAATAAGTGGTTCTGAGAATATAAAGGATGTATTGTAAATGCAAATTAAAATTTGTCAGGTACAGAAAAAAATGATGACACTTAAATGAAAAAAATGGATTGAATATAAATTTTGAAGGAAATGAAAAAAAAACAAATGAAAGGAATATGAAAAACAAATTAAGTAATTTTACTTTTAAATTTGTTAAAAAATCATGCATGCTTTTGAATAAATTATTAATTTATTTTATATAATATATGAGAATTTAGTTGATTATCTTTAATTGCACTTTTTAAATATATACATTTTCATTGCATTTACACATCAAAATATATGCTCAATGCATTCAATTTTCATCCTAGAATACCCAATTTATATACATATAAATTTACAATTTTAAATAAATATCCAATTTCAATATTATTTGAAACCTAATTGTTAAAATTTTAAAATATATTTCGAAATCATATTAAATTTGAGGACTTAACTAATATATATCTCATATATTTTATGTTTCTTAATACAATATATATATATATAATATATAAAAGTAAAAATAAATAATATAAAATACTTAAAAATATAAAACATAAAAATTAAAAGAATTAACGTAAAATACAAAATATAAAATATTTAAAAAAATACAATAAGATAATGAAACTTAAAATCATAAACATAAAATTTAAAAAATGTTGAATGTAACTTATTTCTAATAAATTATAACCTATCTTAAATTCAAAAATAATGTTGCTAATACAATTATACAAATAATTTTCTAGGTACAATATATCAATGAAATGAAGGTTCATCTATATGATACATTGGATTTAAAGTACATATACTTATTTTTTTCAGTTTACACAAAATTTAAATTATTTTGCAAAAAAATTTATAAAAAAAAGTTTGTTATTTATTTTAAATTATTTATAAAAAAAAATTAATATGTTTTATATGAAGTGGAAAAAGAAAATCTGAACGATAATTGAGAAATTACATCGCAGGAATGTGATAATGCCGCAGCCACTGCGTCTGCACGCTTTAAAAGACAAGAGGGGCAATCGACGAGGGCAAACAGATATATATTAAGCCGTTGGATCCACTTTGTATGATCCAACGGCTAAGAGTAAACCCTAAATTCACCGCCAGTGTCTATATAAAATCACAGCGCTCTCGCGCTCCTAATTCCTCCCTCTACTTGCACTCTCTCATTCTTCCAGGCGGCGAGACAGTTTTCATCTGTTATATTCTGCTTAAAGGTTAGGATCTCTCTCTCTCTTTTTTTTTCAGTTTGTATTGAAGTTTCGATCTTTTTCTTTTTCTTGAATTATTTGATTTCCTATCAGGGTAATTGATTTGTTTTATTTTTGCATCCGATTTTTCTAATTTGCACGTGCTTCTAGAAAAGAGTCTGGATTTTATGGAGTATTTGTGACATAGAATGGCTTGGACTTCTTGTTCGTGTCGCTTTGTTAGGTTCTGTTAGTTTGTATTGTTAATTTTCTGTGTAGATAAGTCAATTATTTAATTACACTGCTGCTTACTTTTGTTATCTCAACAGGCGTGTTTTGTGTAGACGGATCTAATTTTATTTTTGTTGGTCTGCCTATATGCTTTGCAAGCATGCTTGACCTTGATTTTCCTCTTTGAAGGTTGATTTTTTTCATTCTTAATTTTGTATGAAGATTTAGTTGAGTTCTTATTCAATGGTGATGGGAATTACACTTTGAAAGAATCCTGTGGTCATGAATGATACAGATTGTGAAGTATCTTACATATTTGTATCATAACTTATAGTTTTTTGGTTAGGAGTGCTTGTGTATGAATAATTTGTATGATGTTGTGGTAGCTTTCTGTTTAATCGTAGAATTTGATGCCTGTGTAATACGGAGCATGCCATTTATTCTAAGCTTGAGGATAGGATGTTGTAATATCAAAAATAAAGTTTTCTAATAAAAACGTCTGCTATGAGATTTATTTAAAATACTACAATTTGTGTAGTCTTTTACTTAGTTGCTTGTCTAAATTTTAGTCTCCTTCCTTTGTTTCAGCCTTTTATTCTATAATTGCATAATGGGCAAAGAGAAGGTTCACATCAACATTGTGGTCATTGGCCATGTCGACTCTGGAAAGTCGACCACTACGGGCCACTTGATCTATAAGCTTGGTGGTATTGACAAGCGTGTGATTGAGAGGTTTGAGAAAGAAGCTGCTGAGATGAACAAGAGATCCTTCAAGTACGCTTGGGTGCTCGACAAGCTCAAGGCTGAGCGTGAACGCGGTATTACCATTGATATTGCCTTGTGGAAGTTCGAGACTACAAAGTACTACTGCACTGTCATTGATGCTCCTGGACACCGTGACTTTATCAAGAATATGATTACTGGTACCTCTCAGGCCGACTGTGCCGTCCTTATCATTGACTCCACCACTGGTGGTTTCGAAGCTGGTATCTCGAAGGACGGTCAGACTCGTGAGCACGCATTGCTTGCTTTCACCCTTGGTGTGAAGCAGATGATTTGCTGCTGTAACAAGGTTAGCATTATGTAAGTTTTAATTCTGTTCTCTTTTCTTAGTCTTGATGAGGGATTGAAGCTGATATCATGTTTTCAAATCTTGTTGAGCAGATGGATGCCACCACCCCAAAATACTCCAAGGCAAGGTATGATGAAATTGTGAAGGAAGTGTCTTCCTACCTGAAGAAGGTGGGATACAACCCTGACAAGATTCCCTTCGTCCCTATATCTGGTTTTGAGGGTGACAACATGATTGAGAGGTCCACCAACCTGGACTGGTACAAGGGCCCAACCCTCCTTGAGGCCCTGGACCAGATCAACGAGCCGAAGAGGCCCTCAGACAAGCCCCTCCGACTCCCGCTTCAGGATGTGTACAAGATTGGTGGTATTGGAACAGTCCCAGTGGGTCGTGTTGAGACTGGTACCCTGAAGCCCGGTATGGTTGTTACATTTGGTCCATCTGGACTGACCACTGAAGTTAAGTCTGTTGAGATGCACCACGAAGCTCTCCAGGAGGCCCTTCCCGGTGACAATGTGGGTTTCAATGTGAAGAATGTTTCTGTTAAGGATCTCAAGCGTGGATATGTTGCTTCGAACTCGAAGGACGATCCTGCCAAGGGGGCTGCCAGCTTCACCTCTCAGGTGATCATCATGAACCACCCAGGACAGATTGGTAACGGATATGCCCCGGTGCTGGACTGCCACACCTCCCACATTGCTGTTAAGTTTGCCGAGCTCTTGACAAAGATTGACAGGCGATCAGGCAAGGAGCTTGAGAAGGAGCCAAAATTCTTGAAGAATGGTGATGCCGGAATGGTGAAGATGATTCCCACAAAGCCCATGGTTGTTGAGACGGGGCGCGCAGGACCCCACCCGTGGACGAGGGGCGGGAGAGGGACAGGCGGCAGACGGGTGGCGGCGGGCGCAGGGCGGTCAGCAAGACGTGGGGCCACGGAGAGGAAGAAGGATAGCAGCTGGTGGCCAGTGAAGGGCACCAAGGGCGGACGCGAAA
Source organism: Xylocarpus granatum (assembly GCA_019650275.1). Taxonomy (NCBI): domain Eukaryota; kingdom Viridiplantae; phylum Streptophyta; class Magnoliopsida; order Sapindales; family Meliaceae; genus Xylocarpus; species Xylocarpus granatum. Next base: position 1,851 of record BNST01001812.1, on the reverse strand, counting down.
GAAGAAGGGAGTGGGCGGGGGAGGATCGATCGGCGACCAGAGTCGGGGCGGGGCCTACGGGGGAAGGGAGGAGGGGGGCTAGGGGCGGGGAGGCGGCCGGCAGGACGAAGGTTGGCAGCCCCGAGATGACGTCCAGGGGGGGCAGCCGGGAGGTGGGGCGGGCAGCTGGGTGGCGAACGGGCAGGCCGAGAAGGGATGGAGGTGAGGCGCGCAGGTGGAATGGGGGGGGTACAGAAAAGGGCCGGGGCGGCGAAGGGGACAAAACCGGCGCGGGGAGGGAAGAAGGCCGGGGGGGAAGGCAAGAGTGGGAGGCGAAGGGGGATAAGGGGCTGGGGGGCGAGGGGGGGAGGGGAAAGCAGGGCGGATGGCGGGCGGATGGGAGGAGCTGAGGAGAGAAAGGAGCGGCGAACGGACGCAAAGGGGGGCTGGGTATTTCGGGGAAGAACAATGAGTGGTAGGAAAGGAGAAAAAAAAAGAGGAGAGGTAGAGGAAAAAAGGGAAAAGAGAAAAAGAAATGGAAAATAAGGAGGGAAAAGTGGAGGAAAAAGAGGTGAAAGGGGAAACAGAAGGATCGACGAAGGGGGTAAGCGAGATGCTGCAGGGGCAAAATAAACTGGAGACCAAACAGAACGTATGAAGGTAAAGTGTGGGTGAAAAATGGAAAAATGCATAAGAATGTAAGAATAAGGTGAAAAAAATAGAAGATTGGTATACATATAATGGCAACAGCGTGGGAAGGATACTGAGGTTAGATGATTTGAAAGAAGGTAGGAGAAAATGGTATTAGGGAAGTAAAAGTCAGGAGAAAGAGGTGTTTTTCAAAAATTATAATCAAGAAACACGCAACAAGAATTAGAAAAACGCGTTAAGAAGGTCAAGAAAGTTCTTTTTGTAAAAAAAGAGACCTAGGAAAAAAATTAGTAAGTAAATAAGTAAATGATTTAAAAATTGGTATAAAAAATTTAAATATTTATATCGAAGCATTTAGTATACATATCCTTTCAATAATTATTAAAAAAAAAAAAAAAAATACAATAATAAAAGTTCAAATAATAACAAATACAAAATAATATGATTATTTAATGCTACTACAAATGTCTAATTAATAGTAAATATTTTAGACAAGAATGATTATTAGACAAAGAAATTAAATTTATACAAAATGAGATTCAAAAATTTAAAAAATTAAATTATAATAGTAAAAATAAAGATAAAAAATATTAAATAATTCATATGACAATGAAATATAAAAGTTAGCAATAAGAATAAAAAATATTTGTTTAGATTAATGGATACACCACAAGTATATAGAATATGTGGAGTTATAAGAGACATTATAGGATCAATACTTAATTTTAATAATAATTAAAAAAAAAAAAAAAAAAAAAAAAAAAAAAAAAAAAAAAAAAAAATTGCCACTAAAGTAACCCCCCGTGAAAGATATTTTTGTAAATCCCTATCCAGTAGTAACAACCCCTCCCGGCAACCCCCCCCACATCGAGATTACAGCAGACAAAACAATACCCCCATGCACAGGTCTACCCTTCTCTTGCCCTCCAACACTCATCTTTTTTTCCCCTCTTTTCTCTTTCTTTCGTGTGTCCCCCTAATTCCCCCCCTTTCGTCTGGAAAAAGAAATCATCCTGCATAACCCCCCCCTTGAGGATAATTACACTTGGGGCAATCTGTGTACCAGACATTGCCGTCCCGCCCGGCACTGCCTTTCTCCCCCCCCGCCCCGGTCTGCGCAACTTTCACAATCTACACCAAAACGATCATCTACGTTTTCCAACCTTTAATTTCAACCTTTCTTCCTCTCTTCCCTTCCCTTCTCCCCCCCCCCCTCCTTCC